>JAOVYW010037528.1:0-20512 GCA_025775045.1 Hiodon tergisus | reverse complement strand
ACACACACACAGACACACAGACACAGATAAAGACACACACACTAACACACACACAAACACACAGATAAAGACACACACACATACACACAGACACAGATAAAGACACATACACACACACACAGAAACACACACACAGATACACCCACATACACACAGACACAGATAAAGACACACACACACACACACACACACAGAAACATACACACACACATACACACAGACACAGATAAGACACACACTAACACACACAGATAGACACACATACACACAAACACACACACACACACACACACACAGATAAAGACACACACACACAGACAGACACACACACACACACACACACAGATAAAGACACACGCACACACACAGATAAAGACACACACACACACAGACAGACAGACATACACACAGAGAAAAAGACACACACACACACACACACACACACACACAGAGATAAAGACACACACACACAGACAGACACACATACACACAGAGATAAAGACACACACACACACAGATAAAGACACACACACAGACAGACACACATACACACACAGATAAAGACACATGCACACACACAGATAAAGACACACACACACAGACAGACACAGACAGACACACATACACACAGAGATAAAGACACACACATACACACACACACACAGATAAAGACACACATACACACACACACACAGATAAAGACACACACACACAGACAGACACACATACACACAGAGATAAAGACACACACACACACAGCCACTCTTTCTTTTGTGCTTCTTCAAACACCTGTGTCTACACCATGGCATTTTCCTAAGCTCTCCACAATACAGGCGCCCACTTAACATGAAGAACACTGCTTAGCGTCAGCCTCTGCTTCCACAATGTTTGAAGTTTCTCAAAAAAAAGGCAATTACAATTACATTCCCGTTAGCTAAACTCAGGATTACAGCCCACATCTGTAAACAGAGTTGAAAAAGAGGATCACTTCACTCCATGACCTTGACTTCAAAGAGTTTTTTCACAAATTATTTTGTTTGTGTTTTTTTTTTTTCCTTGTTACAAACCAGAAAATTATAGAAATTAAACCACACATTTAAAAAAAATAAGCATATGACACACATGTCTGGCATGTCTGGGAGGCCCAAACCGCTTTTTGTCCACACCTCAGACACGCAGTCAAAGCCTAGATAGGTACTGTTATACCATATCCCCTGATAGTGTAATTGTTGGGACCAAAGGTACTTTGTCTGGTCTATCAGATGTTAACCAGCTGTGAATTAAAGGTACCGGTGAAACCCAGTGGATCTTTGGTTCTCAACACCTGAAGGCTACAGACTTACTTGTTCATCCTCCAGCACAGAAGCACAAAACAAATAAATCGACTCCGAATTCAAAACCCTCCCTCCCAGTACAGCAATACACACAAAATAGACTTCTCTTTCAAAGTGCAGTCCTCTTAGTGCAGCAATACACTAAAAAGGACTGCTCACTCAATCAAAGTGGGCTCCTCCTCTAGCCTAACAATACCGGCCAAAAGAAGACTATTCATTCAAATCGTGTTTTTGTCCTCTATCAAAGGCATAACAAAAACTACAAAAATGGACTGCTCGTTCAAAGCACGCTCCTCCTCAGGCACCCTACAAAAGAGCGAAAAAAACCTCACTGCGCATTCAAAGTTATGCAAAACTCATTCAATTCACTGCAGAAGTCGTGGTAAGGCCTTGTTCGTTATCGCCCCGACCCTTTCCCACTTCAGTCAGAGCGGAGGTCGCGCAGCAGAAGGGGTGTTTCCCTCTCCTTGGAATTAGTTCTGGTTTAAATGTGGGATGTCGGTGTCAGGGTATAAGAGCGATGGTGCCAACAACGTTCTGACTTACGAGGTTAACTGAAGGGCGTGGTGGGTCAGGGTCCGTCAGGGGTTGAGGGCCTGCACACCCTGAGAAACCAGCACCGCTGAGCTGGCACTGGCCCACGGACCTGAATTCAAGAGGAGGGAGCGGAGAACAACAGAAACACCCAGAAGCAACTGGGTTTGCTGGTTCCCTTCAGGGAAAACGGTGTACTGAAGTTGCTGCAGGGGCGTGAAGGTCGGTCTGGAGGACAGCAGCATTGTAGTATTTTGCTTGATTTAAACCCGGTCAATAAAACAGACTCTTGAAACAGCAGCCAGTTGTTAAATCATGGGTAGCTGCCACAAAGTGAATCTAACGTTAGTCCTGAATCAACAGAACGGTACTTTTATTTTTCTAACGGAGCTGTTCTGTGGGAGGAGAGAGAATCACCCAGCAATCAGGACTGCGGCCACAGAGTCATGGCAGAGTCAAATGGGTGAAGGTGCCCTGCAGGTGGGACTGGTGGAGTCGGCCCGGATACCAATCACTTCGTGAGACCTCACTATCTGGGCTGATTTGCAGAGGAGACTTCAAACATGGCACCGTATGAGCAATTAAGAGGGTTCGAGACAGAGAGATGCTGATGCAACATCTCAGGTGAAGCCCCTTTCTTCAGGGCAGTCCATCAAGAGCTTTTCCTGAAACGAAGGCCTTTAGTCAGCCCCCCACCGTGCCCCCACCGTGCCCCCCACCAGCAACCGACAATGTTCCCTGCCGTCCCCAACCCTCTATTCTATCTCTCTGCTCCGGGACATTTATATAATAAAATTTTGTATCTCATTACCCAAGACCAATTTCTGTAATACAACACAGGTATCATCAGACCCATTGATGAGAACTTGTCCTTTTCGATGAGCAGTCCTTCAAAACCATTTGTGCATGCATGTGGGGTGAGAGGGGTGTCCATACATATTTAATGTATGTCTATGTAATCCACATTCATTGAATTGGATTGTCTCCATAGACTTAAACAATGAGGCACTCCCCTGATCCCAAAGAAGCACTTTCTCCCTGTCCCACGGTCTCAGAAATCACATTAGCTGGACCTGATGAGAATGCATTTCCATTCACTGAGCGCTGCCAATCACCGGGACTTCCAATAAACCTGGAGAAAAGAGGAGGGAAAAGCAGCCGTTCCCTTCAAAAGGAATATCGGCCGGCACCAAACTGCTGAAAGTCTATAGGCCCACTCCCAGAATCCACTGGCTCACCCTTACATGTAGTCTGACACTAAAAGGTGCTGGTGATTTGATATCGTGGCACCTAGGAGCTCACAGACTGGGAAATGGTGGGCTTAAATGTAGGGCAGGTCACATGCCACTCCCACTCTTAGCTCTAGGTGGAGCACCTCGGCACTGGGCTGGCTGTCGTCAGCCGCGAGAGTGCACCTACGCCCCAACAAGGAAAATAGTGTCTTTGTCGTCCCCCAAACTGGGTCCGATAGGGAAGTTGGAGGTGTCACACAGAGTTGTTTAGAAGGATAAACCAATAAGAATCCATAGAACTCCAGAGTGGCCCCAACCAATCATGACCCACTCTACGAGGTGGGATTTATAATGTCCTCTGCCCCAAACTCTATCACAGGGATAGAAAGAACCATTCCACTTTTAGGGAAACCCCATGATTCCTGCTTAAAGTGGGCTGACGCTGATCTAGCCCGAAAGGCCCCCCTCTCCAGCACCAGAATTTACCCTCAGCAAATAGTGGGTAAATATGGGCACAGTGTGGTTTGCTCTGCATTAAAAGGCATGGGTCTTAGGTGCCTATTACTTGCTGGGTCTCCTCCTATAGTGTGCTCAGATGGTAAGGTAACTGCCATGCCTATCGACGGCCATTTCAGTGACACCTACGTAGCAGAGCCCATTGCATTCAGGGTCGATTGACAGTGAAACTGGAACGATCTGGCTTCCACGTGTTCCTCAATCCTTTTTATTCCATCCACGAAACGTCACCGTCGTGTAACGGCCTCGGCGTGCAATGGAGGGAGCGAAATGGGCATGGAGCGTTTTGTTGCCGGCGGTTAATAATAGGCCGGAGGCTTGTGCTTTGAAGCGGCGCTTGTCGTCGGCAGACTTCCTGCAGCGACACAATTCCGCCTTTGGCAGGGTGTGGGGGTGGGGGTGGGGGTGGACGATCCAATCGTGATCCGTCCCATGACGAGTAAAACACGGGCCGCACATGCGTGCAGAACCACAGGGAAAGGGTTCCAAGCTGAACGGTGGACCGCCGGCCCGTTGGTCTCAGTAGACACCTGCCCCTCCTCGCTGTGCTCTGCACTGGGAAACGCTGAGCAAACGTTTTGAATATTGAGAAAAAACCTGCACAGGCATTTAACGCTGAGGACAGGAGTGAGACCATTTTTACCAATATGAAGACAAAATCCAGATAGAGATCTCTTGGCTGAGGTGTGGATGAGAAAAAGCTGGCACTGCACACTGTCATTGTATTCTGGATCCTCGAAAACACGGTTGTACTACTTGGTTGGTTAACTGTCCTAACTCCTACCTTGTGTACAGAGCATTAAATTTGATAGAAACAATTTAATTAGCCTTAACAACAAGTTCAAAATAAATTGTGTATCTCAGGGGGATAAATCAGAGAATAACTCCATATCATGTGAAACGCGGGTAGCTCTGAGATCATTTTGGAAAAACCACATCCTCATTAAAGATGAGTTTCCTGTGAGCACTGCTATCAAAGCACACAGTTCTCGCGTGCCCTCTGATCCGAAATGCAGCGATTCTGCTGTCCTGGTCCTCCAGGCCGGACAGAACACTGTGGAACGGAACCGGGAGAGTTTGGTGGGTGCTGGAAACTCCCCCGCTATCCACAGGGAAAATCTTCTTTGTGTCAGTGTGTGCATGCTTGTGTGTGCTCACCAAACAAAAAGGTCATTACAAATACAGGGACTAAACGGGGGTGGGTTGGGAGGAGTGGAACGGCCGTGGCCATGGAGATGGTTAATCGGGAAGGAACTAGGCTTTGAGGCACCAAGCTTCTGATTCTGCTTTGACGAACAGGCCGTCACAATGTGGAGATTCGTCAGGGCCAGTGTGGCGCGTCTTCCTAAATCCTGCCTGCCCGCAACCCCCCTCCCCATCGCCTCGTCTCCCAAAGCGAACTTGAAATTCCGGAACGAGGCGGAGCTGGTTAAAAAAATTGCTTTTCTTTGCCTGTCCACCTCTCTGCCCAGGTCACAGTTCGCTCACACTGAGAAACAGGATCCTCTACAGACTCTGGTGCGAGTGTCTGTGTCCGGCTGTGTGACAGACAGCGTGTTAACCATGTTTATTCGCAGCTACAGTACAGAGACAGTCCAGCACATTTACACTAAAGACAAAGGAAAGGGGTGAGGGGGTTACACACGGGTGAGACCGTGGGGCTTCAACACCCTCCTGCAACTCCCACCATCAATCACAGCGAACGGCTTCTTAAATAAATGAATGCGTTACCAAGCTCCTTCTCAGTCTGTTTCTGTGAAAGTTGGGCTTCATCTGGTGAGGAGAGAGGGGAAAAGAGTTCAACGCGTGCATTTACACCCCAACGCATCCTGGATGAAGAGGGACCAGTGCTGATACAGACGTGCATGGGCGGACGGTTCAACCGGATCCGAGCACAAGGACACGGCTCTATTGTGCGCGGTTAATGTCCGTCGCACCACACATGAAGTCAGAGTCCTTTCAAACCAGCGTTCTGCAGACGAGCCAGGCAGCAGGAGGCCGGGTCAATTATCTCAATCTCTCTCTCCCTTTCCCTCTGAGGACACAGATCTGTGAGTAGCGACGACGTCGGCCGTTATTGAATAGGGAGAGAGAGAAAGAGAAGAGGGGATCGGTCGCGCTTCCTTCTCTGTCTCCGCGTAAACACGCCGCCGATCCAGGCCAAGGTCGTGATTATTCACTTGCACGGCGATATAAACGTTTCACTATTTTAGTTGTGAAGCTGCTAACATTCACTAACGTTCCTTTATACAGCAGTTCTGATTTATACGAAAAGGCAAACAAATTTGAATTTAACAGTTTTATAATAATATCAATTCTGATTAATAATTTTAAAATGATAAAATATGATAAAAATAATTATTCAAAATAATATGAATTGGATTTAGAACAAAGCACAGGTAAACCCAACGCATTTTCATGTAGTCAGCTAGGCCTTTCTGAGGCTCAGTGGAACTAACAAACCTAATTTGTATGTTAGGCTGTAGATATTAATCGTCTTTAATAATTCCTCAGGAATAAGGGAAACCCTCATTTGTCGAGCTGCCAAACCCGGAACCGGCCCAAAGAGGATTGTTCTGTGGCACTTTGATCGCGCTGTAAACAACACTCAACAAAACGGCCCAGGCCCGACTTTAAACCTCCGTGCAGAAGGGAGGACAGAAAAGGCAATCAACCACAACTTCCTGCAGTTTTCACCACAGGAACCACACCCCTCGTCCCCGCTCGGGCCCCCAAAACAGACTCCCCCCATCCCACTGTTCTCAAAATCTTTGGCCTTTGTCGGCACTGCAACACCACTCACCCCCCCCACACACACACACCACCATCGCCGTAGAAGAGCGTTGCATACATTCCAACGCTGCTGCCGCCCAAAGAACAAAGGCGGGGAGCGGAGAGGGGCGGCAGAAAGGAAACGAGACAAGCCAGTGAAAGCGGAGAGACGTGACGGGGCGAGGTGACGAAAACGCGTCCCAGCAGGTCTCTCTCGGTACCAGCCGAGGTAACACAAGCAGGGGGTTGCCTGGAAGAAAACTGCATAAAGGACCAGGCCAGTCGCTAGGCCTCGGCGGAAACTCGCCAGAAACTCGCCGGAAAGTCCATCCAGACACTGAGCTCCACATCTGTTCAGGGTCCATTTCCTGCCGTTACAGCCGTTGACAGCACTCAGCAGAGAAAAACTGAGCGTCACGTCTTAATGAACCGGTCCGATCCTGGTGAAGGAAACCAAACATTTCACCCATGCATGTGGTCTTCACGACGTAGGCCCGACGGTA
This sequence comes from Hiodon tergisus, assembly GCA_025775045.1. Taxonomy (NCBI): domain Eukaryota; kingdom Metazoa; phylum Chordata; class Actinopteri; order Hiodontiformes; family Hiodontidae; genus Hiodon; species Hiodon tergisus. Next base: position 13,621 of record JAOVYW010037528.1, on the reverse strand, counting down.
TTGGTGCCGAGCAGAAGGCGGAACTCAAACGCCAAGTCCAGACATGAAAAATGGAATGCAGCGAACGAGAGCGTGGCCGCACTGGGACGAGCCGGAACTGGGTAAAAACATCAAACGTCTGAGGGCACGGGCACGCAGGCAACCTGGGATGCTGCAACAGTAGCCAATTAGCAATAATTAGGGCTTAAAGTTAGGCACAGGTCTCTAACATGGAGTGAATACCAAGAACGTTAACTAAGTTTTCCTAGTAATAAACTCAGCTTTTTTTTTTCATTATTTAAAAGGGTCTGTTTGAAGCCTCTTGCAAAGCTAAACTAGGGTTGTATATTGACCAGCCTCAGCCTCAGCCTCCACCAGCCTCAGCCTCCACCAGCCTCAGCCTCAGTCCGCAGGTGCTACTTTGCATCCCAGACGCAGACAGGCAGAGGGCGGGGAGAACAGTGGATCAGCTGATGACTGTTCCCCCTCTAGTGCGTCACTCCAATGTATAACTGAAAGGAAGCCAGGGACCGTGGACCGAACACGGAGACAACCCTCTGCAGAGCATTTCTCCTCGAAAAACCCCAATCCACCCTTCCTCGCCCATACAGAGACACACACACACACACACACAATCCTGCATAACGCCCACTCATTCAGCTGTGTTGGGGTCCCAGTCAAAGACCAACCACAAACGATGGGCTGTCGGATGTCCACCCTCCGCTTCCTCCCTTCTGACATCACTGACCACTGTTTTGAGTGGATACAAATACCTATATCTCCATCTGGGAAACAGGAAGTTTCAATGGACGGGGAGGCACGTCCTCTTCCCTCGCCCCGGGCTGCTTTGATCCCCCTCATTCCCTCAGGGAGCGCTGTGATTGGGTGATACTCTTTCTGACGCACAACAGACGGGCTGAGAAGTGATGGCCACGGTGGACCCCGGCCCGGGCCCCGGCAGAAGGTGAGGGAGGGCCACGAGGGAACAAATTATTATGTTAAGTTGATGCCTACATGCATTTCACGTGTTAATCAACTACAGCGCATACATTATTAAAAACGCTGCGATGTGGCACTTTGACTACACTGCCGTTTTCCTCAGTCATACGACTGATATCGGTTCTGTGTGCGCCGCACGTATCTGGTCTTAATCCCTTTGGATAAAAGCGTCTGCCAAATAAAAATGAATGTAAACGTCAATCTAAAAGCCAGCGGTTTGACCGGGTCAGGTTAAGGCCAATTCACACAGGCAGGCTTTGGCATTTGCTTTGTTAGTCAGTTAGAACATACTCTGTGCAAGCGATCAATCTGTGGATTCGGCAGAAGGGAAAAATCTCCAGTGAGAAGGCGCCAACCAAGAGCGCTGGGGGATTCTGCCATATGCCGGAAACCCTCCATCAAATCTCTCTGATGTCCACGGCAGGCTTGTGGTTTCTACAACACGACAGAGCGCCGCGCCGTGTGGGAGATTCCCGGGAGCTGAGAGGGCTGATGAAACAGCGTCCGCCTTCTCCACCCGCCGTTGTGACCGCCATCCCCACCCGCCGATCTGTCCGCCTTCCCTACCCGCCGATCTGTCCGCCTTCCCCACCCGCCGATCTGTCCGCCTTCCCCACCCGCCGATCTGTCCGCCATCCCCACCCGCCGATCTGTCCGCCTTCCCCACCCGCCGATCTGTCCGCCGTTCCCACCCGCCGATCTGTCCGCCGTTCCCACCCGCCGATGTGTCCGCCGATCTGTCCGCCGTTCCCACCCACCGTTCGCCTTTTTCTCCTTCTCTGATGGAGCGAATCAAGGTCTTCCTTGTTGCTACTTGTTTCCCATTGCTGGGCTGCATTGCAGGAATTCCTCCCGCCACGGAAACCTGGAAAAGCGCTGTGTGGAGGTGAAAAAACATGGCCGGCAAGTGCCTGTGCCTGTCAAACCCACATTCATAATGCTAATGGTGGTAAAAGTTAACTTTTATCTTCAACATTTCCACTTGAAAAAAACTGCTGCCGGGTATGCTAAACAAATAGCGTTATTGTATGGGGGAAAAGTAATACCATTCATTTAAATATACTGAAATTTCAGTTGAAATTGACTCACATACAACATCTATTTCTAAAATGATCCCGTTAAAACAGGAACACAATTTGTAATATATGACACATCTTAATGTTAAAATGCAGAGTTACCAAAATTTGTTTTGTGGAAAAAATATCGCACATGCTTAAAACTTAAACACTGATTATCAAAGGACAAGTTTGGCACTAGCCCCGTTCATCTGGCCTGAAGACTTCGCGAAGGCTACAATTACAATGTCGAGCCGACTCGAGCCTCGGAAACAAGGAGACTGAAAGGCGCAGCAGTCTCCTCTTCAGGCATCTACGCCAGCTGGAAGTTTAAGTCTCAGTGTGACTTTCCTCCGGCCAGACAAAGATGGCTCTATTGGCCCTATCTCTGAATTATCCCCAACCTCCAAATGAAAGCACTGGAGAGTAAGTCGTCCTGGTACCCAGGAGCTGTCTTGTCTGTAACTGCACCCCTTGGAAAGCTGCATTAACGCAGGGGGTGATGAGTGAGACCCACAGGCACACACGTCGACATCCGACCGCTCTTATTTTCTCTCATTACTGTGAGAACCACATCCCCCTAAGGCAGCAACCTGTGGAAGACGAGAGGAAACGCACACGCACACGCGCACGAGCACGCACACACGCGCACGAGCACGCACACACGCACACACACGCGCCCGCACACACACACACACACACACGCGCCCGCACACACACACACACACACACACATATAAACACACACAAACACACACGCACGCACGCACGCGCACACACACACACGCACACACACGCACACACACACACACACACACACAAAGCAGTTCAGTAAATGCAGAACAGAAAACCCAGAAGCGCATTAAGAAGAGACCTCTGACCTCTCTGAGAATGGCGATAGGCCCCTGTGGGCACAGGTCACCTCCTCGACGGCGATGGCCTGGGAACAATCTCACCCCTGAGAATAACACCAGCAGAATAAAGCTCACAAGCAAGCCGGCAACAATGGTACAGTTCATTGGATACGTCCACAACATCGCATGCCATCAACATTGCATTAAAGAATTTTCAGGTTTCTTGTAAGAGGAAGGTACTCAAACTTTGCGCACTGCGGGTAGACAAAATAATGGAAACAAGGGAGGTGGTGGAAATCTACTCAGCACTCCATGTTCTCCACTCCAGAACTTTCCATAAGAGATCAATAACGTTCAGATTTGGTGACTGGAGGGCCATGGAAGATGTTTGACTTTATCCAGGAAACCACTCTCGAATCCACTTAGCAGTATGCATGGTGTGTTATGGTCTTGAAATATGGAAACAACTTGAGGAATGTTTACACCCATGGGTTGAAATAATAATGGGACCTAATGACTCCCACGAGACGGCTGCCCACACCCCAACTGATCCACCACCATGTTTAATAGTTGGGAACAGGCCGCGTGGGTTGAAGGCTTCCTTTGGCTTTCTCCATACATCAACCTGTCTAGTTGTGGGGAAACGGGTAAAACACAACTCATTAGACCATATTACTGTCCTCCACTGCTCAGAAGCCCAGGATTTGCGCTCATTAGTCCAGGTTTCTGAATGACAGTCCCATCAAAAATTCACAAAGCTGGCAACATTGTTTTTGTTGAGAATGGGTCACGGAGGTGTAGGTTCAGTGTTTTTTTTGGGGGGGGGTTTACAACAACTCCGACGTTTGTCCGCGTATCTCTTTGGCTCAGCTTCCAGTGACGACCACTGTTAGTTTTTCCTGATGCAGTTTACTTTTGTTTGGCATATGCTGTCACGGTTTTTGACACTGTTCCACATTTTGTCTACCGGCTGTATGTTACAAGGCTACCCTTCCACTATTTGCGACTCTGGCCATCCCCTGCTTGCAGTTCTGAGGAAATCATTAAATAAAGAGTAGGCTCATCCAGTGTGTCCCCCCTGAGGTTCTTTGACCTAGTTTTTCCCTCTGTCTCATGGCCCACAGCACAGCCGATGGCTTTAATACCGATGGATATTCAAGATGTCTCAGGTGAAAGGAAAACAACACCAGAAAAAGCACAGCAGGCTGAAGACATTGTGATCAGGGATGGAGGGCAAGCACGTGGACATGAAAAGGAATAAAAAACACTTCTCACAGCTATCCTAATGAATTTAATGTCTGGCTCCTTTGTAAGCGAGAGGGCTTGCGTGAGACACGTGATCCTTTTTCTTCTTTTGCAAAGAATAGGCTCCTTCAAGCCCTAGCCTATGCTCTCGTGCGGTGTTTCCTCGTGTGTGCGTATGCGTGTGTGTGTGCGGGCAACTGAATGTGTGTGTGTGTGTGGGGGGGGGGGGGTTTTACGTGAGGGAGAGACACAGAGGCGCACACCACAACTGTGATCCCAGAACACAGCCTGTTTGCTTCAGAAAGCTATCACTTTCCCGCCATTGTTTGCTGAGACAACGCTGTTATTCCTGCAGATCTGTGGGCTCAAGAGGCCCGACGGGGTGGGGAGGGGGGGGGGGTCGGGGCTTCAGGAAAGCAGTCTCGTATTCCACAGCCACCCGGTGACCTGCTCCTCCTGCCATAGATTCAATGTCTTTTCCACAGCCACAACATCAGCCGGACGCACGAGCAGATCTTCCAACCAAAATGATATCAGTATCAATATCAGCGCGTCCACTGTATCTCACCTTATCGTAACACATTGTACAGATTTTACAGCCTCGTGGGGTTTTTACAGCACTCTACGTAAAACGGAATACATGCAACGTATGGCATAAAACGCCCATCACGCTCGGTGAGATGCAGGATCTGCCTACCTCCGGACCCACACCTCGAGGCACAGCCTCCTTCCACTTTGAGAGGGAGCCGACATTAAAGCCCCCGGGGCGACCCAAAGGCCAAGACTGTGGCAAGAGGGGGAGGGGAAGGCAGGACAGGGGCTACCAGGACACATCCGCACGGGCGTGGGCGAAGGGGGCTCCGAATCTGGCGGTGGGCGTTCTGCCACGCACTGAAGAGGAGTCAGCGCGGACAGCTCCGCGACAATGCGCCACGCAGCGGTAAGAAATTAGCACAGGCCAGACTGGTGCTTTCCCTCTGCAGATGCGGTTTTAATGACTCCCTTCTCAGATGCCTCACTTCCTGCCGGAGGGGGTCGGCTATACTTTCTTATCATGCTAGGTTTCACGCTGCGACAAATGAGGTGACAGGTATGTGGAGCCAGCAAGGGCCACGGTGCTGAAAAAGTCTCCAAAACACCAGACACGCAGCTCTGCAGACCTCTAAGACGGAGAACGAGACGGTGGTGGAGATGGAGCCCACGCCCGGGAGAAACCCAGATGGAGAGAGTAGCCACTCGCTGCTTAGGCGCACTGATAGAGTTAACGGCCAGGGCGAAGCCGCAGGTGTCGGACGTGGACGAGAAAGAGCCAGAAAGCAGGGAAATGGCACAGCAGGCCCTGCTTAAATATTTACCAACACCAGCTCAGTGTAGCTCAGGATCGCAGGGGCAGTGTTTCTCTGCATAATTGGATTCTTCCTGGTTCCCTTCACATCATAAAGGGGGGCCGGGGGAAACAAGCTCATCCCTAATTAATAGATGATACTCCCTCTCCCGTGTTATATCTTACATTCCAGGAGGTGTGTGGACTCCAGCAGGAGAAGGCCGAAAGGGAATTCCCCTACTCCAGCCTCTAGGAGGAAAAAACAGAAGAAAAAAAACTGACTTTGGGCAGACACCTCTGCATGACCTACTGACCTCTGGAAAACCTCAGGACTAACTTCCTCCTCTTCTCCGTGGACACTTTTGGCTGTTATTTGTGTTGTCGGCTTTTTAGGTTTGAAAAATAACACGTTTGTCTGCTCGTGCAGCATTGTCTGACCTAAACTTTCAAAATACTATCTTCAGGGTTATTTTCCTGCTACAGTAACACAGCTATGTTTCTGTTTTCTGTTGGGGGAAAGAGAAACTCTTGCATGCAAAGAAGCTCTGCTCTTACTGAACCTCCCCCTACGTTCACCTTTCAATCAACGCTTCCCAGCACACACGCACACACACAGGCATTGGCACAGAACACAACTCTGTCAGTGCTTCACGCTGAAACAAACACAGTAAAACATGTTTAATTGCCTCAGAAATAATCAGGGTGTGAGGTTACAGACAGTAAAGAGAAACCTGCAGGCATGAAATTGAAGTCGGCTGCCAAAAAACCTCAGTGAACTCAGAAAGGAAGGGATTCCAGGATTTTTAATTGTTTGAGAAACATAATGTTGGGAGAAACATATTCAGGAGCTCAACGTTTAAGGCCACTTAGCTCTCCTTGAGTGACCATTAGAGCTGTGTCTTTGGTGACAGAGCACACCGAAAGGCCTCGAGAAAGAGCGTTTAACAATCTGATGCTCACCCGCGGTGCCCAAACCTTTTAAATGTTGCCTGAAAACTATCCCACAATGCCCTGCTCTTTTACCCCTGGTCTTTCTGTTAGCTTCAGCTGTTAGGGACAGTGTTCCCGTTATGGCTCCGAAGTGAAGTTTTGGAAAAAGTAAATTAGAACTGAAGCCCAAGAATAATGGCTTCTTGAACATGATCAGAACGATCTGCCAGTCAACTCATCTCCTAGACGATAACTGCAACTCCCTTCTAGCCAGCCTCCCCGCGTGTGTAATGTGTTCCCTACAGCTCTCCTAGGACACAGCTGCCCGACTGGCCTTCAACCTCCACACGTCCTCCAACGTTTCGCCCTTTCTCTACTGGGCCTGGATAGCAGCCCGCATCAGCTTTAAAACCCCAGTGCTAACGTTTCAGGCAGCAGTCACTTGCAGTCACTGATCCGACCCAATGCTCCAAACAGACTGCTTCAATCTGCAACCGCTGGCCGTCTCAAACCCTCCCCCATCGCAGTTGCAAGGCTGGATCGCGTCTCATCTCTTCTCAGCCTTGGCTCATCAATAGTGGAACAACCTTCTAGCGTTGCTGACAACCATCACAAACAGAAAAAGCAGCAGTTCAGACTACACCTTACCACCTGGTTTATCTTCCCGGCGCAAGGCTAACGTTGATAAAACCTTTTGATCCGGATACCTCTACTAAACTTGCGTCGTCTCCTTGATTATTTGCACTCGCTAAAAGTCACTCGGGGTAAGAGTGTCTGCAAAACGAACAAAAATAAACGTAGGATAAAAATATATTTGATCAAATGTGCCCATTGATCTCATGATTATAGCAGTCGAAACCCAGCTGGAAGACCCATTCATTCATTCATCACTAGCACTGCAAGTGAAACGAGAGTGATTGAAGAACACAGAAAATACGTAGAACTAATCCCAGGGCGTCTTCCTGAGGTTAATTCAGTTTGTCTTTTAGACTGGGATAGCAAACCAGACCTACATAGCTGGGTCATGATTCTGTTCTCCTGAAATAATCAGAAGAGGAAGACTTGTGAATCCGTTTCAGAACTGAACAATGCAATGCACGGGGAACACGCTGGGGTTCACCAAATACTTGTCTTCATCAGGGTAAGTCAATCTTTACCTTTTCATGCTCATGAATTAGAGAAGGAGGGAAATAATGTGGAGAAATCATTCAAACAAAATAAAACCACACTTCCTCTGAAGCACAGCAATCTCACAAAAGTGTCCTACACCAGATGTCCAGATAATAGACATCAATCAGTCAATCAAGCAGTATCTTCATTGTCCCAACTGAGACGAGTATTTCATTTGAGTACAAAAAAGCACTTCCTGTGAGAAGTGGAAAAAAAATTAAATAAAAACCAAAAACATCCAGATTAAAATTTAAGCGACGCGCACATCTGGAAGATGGTGCCATCTACCCCCGCAACGCTTGTGATATTTCACAGCCCTCATTTCATTTCACTGTAATTCGATCAAACTGGAGAGAATGCCTTTTCGGCAGTTAAAAAAAAAAAAAATCCATCCACATCCCACAAAGGACCTGTCTGCCAATAGCCCCGTTTCTGAAGTCGATTAACCCAGATCTGTGCAGGACAAAGGGAACTGCTACTGCAGAGGGAGAAACCACCCTGCCTCGCTGCACGCATCGTGAGGGACAAGTCGGCCTTCGTTCCTAATGGCCTAAACTGATCCAGCTGTCCTGCGTAGGCCCTCCCCCCCTCCTCACAAGGATACCAGAAATGACAAAAATGTATGAGTTATTTTTGTGTTTTGTGTTTAAAGGCTCAATTGTAATTCCAATATTTGGTGACAAAGCACTGGGCTAGGTTTGGATTCTACTGTTGTGCCACTGAGGAAGAAAGGGGTAATAAATAAAATGCAGAACTAATTAGCATCCTGTGAATGTGCTAATTACTTGTAACACCAGAGTTTATGCATCCAAATGTGACAACAGGAGTCACAGATTTCTTATTATTTTTATAACAATTATGCTTCTACTCAATTCCTCCTACACTTGGGTTCGAGTTTCGGAGAGAGGACCTCCAGAAAACGGAAAATAATTATTGTTACCGAATAGCGAATGGTTCAAGATGGTGCGTTGTCTGAGAGTGGAGGCCCTGCCTTGCCCTGACCTCCTCCCCTGCGAGGAGCCACGTCTCGGGGCAGCCCGGGGCGCATTGGTGGTGGGGCAGGGGCGAGAATGTGAAACCTCTGGTCCCCTGGCCTAGCACCTTTGCTCCATGAAACACCCCACACCCGTACGTACCCAAGGATTTCCTCGCCATCATCAGTGTCCATTCCGAATGCGACGAGAGAAAATAAAACGACACAATGCCCCCATCTCCCCCCACATTCTCCCATGATGTCCCTCTCCTCCTGGCATTCCTAAACTTGTCTGCATCTCAGAGCCGTGAGAAAAGAGGGGTGGGAGGAGACCACAGGTACAGTCTTGTTTGTCAGCATTAACCCCCCCCCCCCCCACTCACTGCCACACAAACACCACAGGGTTGAGCTGCTGGTCACCGGTGCTCTGCACACACTGTAGGGAATTGCTCTCAGTACATAGCAGAGTTTTCTCCAAGCCCATTCCTTACTATGTGGATTAAAACATATTTTTTTTATGATTGTCTCGCATTGCAAAAGCTGTAATGGTGTAATGGTGTAAATCCAGCAGGCAATCTTTAGAGGGTATCTCTATAAATGAATGACCAGGACAATGGCGTTTTTTGGAGCCAGAAAAACTCGGAGCACACCAGACTTTCTAATATGTGCTATTTTCTATTTAGTTGAACCAGCCTGGACCACTTTAAATGGGCCAATGTCTTCCAGAAAGACTTCTTCCGCTACCCCCCTGGTATTTTAAGCCTAAATGTGCAGCAGATTATGAATTTGCCAAGCAACAGCAGCAGTGGTAAGATTGAGAGGATTTTCATGTTGTAGGAATTGCTACAGTCTGGTTTTATCTGTCAATGCCAAAGGGCCTTCAATGAGCTGACAATGTCCTACCAGGGCATTATATAATGTTAAAAACTGGATGGCTGTTGCATTGCTGTTGGATTTTGGACAGCATACGACTTCAGCATTATTTCACATAAATAGCCATCACGATTTTCATACTATAGGAACTGGGCCTGTCCGAGTTCATTCCTCTAGAGATGTGAATCTATATACGCTGAATATATAGTAAGCAAAAATAAGTATCTTTCTGTCATTGCTGTGATTCAGCGCCCTCACTTTCCTTTACCCGAGGCCACTGAATAATTTGCATAGTATGGGTAGGGGGGAAATATGTAAATTCACTATTCACAACAGCCAATCAGATCGAGTGAAAGTGACCATTTCGACTTCTACAATCCCAAATTCAAAGCTAGGTAAATATATAATTATTTATGCATATATATATATATATATGAGAGAGAGAGAGAGAGAGAGAGATATGCGACAGGACTTTTCATACACTTTCCTTGTTATTTCAGACTGTTTTAAATGCTGCCCTCACATCTGTCATTGCTGTGATTCAGCGCCCTCACTTTCCTTCACCCGAGGCCACTAAAAGACCATCAGTGCACACGATTAATACCACGTGCTTTTAGTTCACTTCCAACACACACCTCCTCCTTCATGAAGGAGACGGAAAGCCATTCAGATTAACAAAGACAAGCGATGGTCCGTCAATTCCAGACATTCTGTTTTCCGGGACAGGACATCTGGGTGTCAAGGATCCCAAGGAGAACCACGCACTTAAACCACGCACCATTCTGACAGGGAGAGTGACCAATTTGCTGTTTCCATAGCGATGAAGTACCAAAAATGTGACAAGTCACACCTGCTAAAATCCCAGGTTTCAAAGCCCAGTGTGGTAATGCCTTTTTGTATAAGAGAAAGAGAGACCCTAAAAAAAAGCATGTGTGCTGAAACAACAGCTGCACGTTTGCGTGAAAGTGGTGACAAACCCCACCCCCCCATTTCCCTGTTCTTCAGGATAGGGCTCAAAAATTCCCACACAGCAACACATTCGGTCGATACATGATAACAAACCTGCATTAACGTGGCTCCAGACTGCCTCCCCAAAACTGGCACCAAAACAGCAACTACAACACCACTGAACAATGCCTTCATTCTTATGAAAGGTTTGCGAGTAAAACTGGTAAAATTGTACCAAAAACTACATTTAGTTTTGCCAGTTAAACTGGTAAAATTGTACCAAAAACTACATTTAGTTTTGCCAGTTAAACTGGTAAAATTGTACCAAAAGCAAGATTCAGCCTTGCTTTACAGCTGGCAGACAGACTGATACAAAGGCCTACACACACACACACACACACACACACACACACACACAAACACACACAGACCAACCACTAAGCAAAGTAAAATTCAATGCATCCGCCTTTCACTGAAACCCGTCTTGCAGTAACACCATAATAACCAAAGTCAATACACACAGTCAATACACACAGTGATGCGATCTGGTCAATACACATACACCAATTTGAGTATAGAATCAGGTTGCACGTTGCCTCTGTAAGTTGTTCAGTGAATAATTGCCTATTCCTAGCCATCGAAATATACAGGTAATGGGAAAGCTAAAAGCTAGCTTTACCAAATGTCATTAACATAAATTGCAAGCCTACTGCATATCATCTGGAGCGGCTTTCTATTGTTAACTGTGCATAATGAGAAACCCACGATATGTTCTTTAATATATTAAATTACATTTAGGCAGATTCAGCTTGTAACTGAAAGAAACAATAATGCTAACGCAAACCTAGCTAAATTAAAGACTTTTATTCAGGAACACACCTCATTGAATGTGTCGCAGTGTTTTCCATCACGGTCGGTGTCGCCTACTAGTCGTAATGAAAACTCAACCAAACAGACCAACCAATTTTGCTGGCTCAGCTCTAACCCGGTAACCAGTGCGAAGCGCAAAGCCTGGGTCACCCCCATGCCGGGGAGAGGCTGCCTACCTTCCACACAGTGTTCCACCTCCTCCAGGTTGCGCAGAGTAATCCTCATCAGGCTGGAATTGAGCATCAGCTCGTTCTTGTGGGACGGCTGCACGTGGTCAGGCGCCACGTTGACAAAGAAGATGCGGGTGTCCCCCGTGGCCACCTGGTTGTCGCAGATCCCCGGGTCCCCGAAGCCACCAATCATCACCTTGTTGCCGCCGTCCAGCAGAACCTCGCCGTTCACCTCCGACTTTCCCTTCAGGTACCGCCACACTCTCACCTTCCCGGATACAAATCACAGAAGAAAAGAAAATTGGCTCTTCAAATTTAAAAAATGAAAACCCTCTAAAACAGTCAGTCCTTGGGGGTGTCCACTGCAGTTGAGCCTTTGATTAAACATTTAACATCATTATTTCATAATGATAAAATCACCTGCTCATCCGCAGCGTTAATCAAGTAATTAAAAGCTGGCCAGAAATCCTGCTGAAACCTGTCAGCCCCTGGGGTCTGGAGCTGCTACGAGCTCCACGGACAGAAGTGTAGTCAAAGGAGGGGCCCTGTCTGAGTTCTCAGGGATGTAGATTCTAATCTCAGAGAGGGTCATTCTTACATCACCCCTGTCAGGGCTTAATTTGTGCCGGATCCTGCCGGAACAGGATCCTGGACCTCCCAGATTCGGACCGGCGCCTACCTGACCTGCCTCCTGACTAACAAATTGAGCACTGGCCGCTGAACCAGGTGTTTTAACCAGAATGCCTTTGGCCTGCAAGGAATTTCAGTTAAATGTACTGCTGACCCACTTGATTTAGCAACGCAGGCAGTCAAAGACATCATGGAAGAAGAAGAAAAAACCATGAATGGCAACTGATGTAACGACAACTTTACAACAACAAACTCCACAGTCCCGTGTGAGCCCTGTTCATTAAGCGTTTAAACTGAATAAATAACTAGGATGATGCATGTCAGAAGGGAATCAACACGGCTTCACTCGAGGGATTCCCACACAGCAGCATTAAAGACGATTCTGGGTTCTTGCTATGCAAGGACACCGATGTGGGTACCATTTCCAACCAGAGGTCCTCCAGTGCAGGAACGATCTAGCATGGAGCTCGGGTGTAAGACTAGGAAAACAGTTTTAGTCCTGCACGATTACACAACAATTTATTCTTGAGCCTAATCTGGAGCTTTTAAATAATAACTACACATATATCAGCTCAAAAGTCCGGGAGACAAGGAGCGTCCGGGGTTGCAGTTTTTAGCTTTTCCTTTTGCAGCCCGACAAAATATTATTTGTCAAAAGCTAATTATCTGTGACAATGTATTGGTTTGTGTTGTAGGAAAGACGTTTGGCATTTAAATGTTATTTGTCTTTTTATGTGGTTCTATTATTACAGCTGTGCCCCTTTATAAGGATGTAGCTTTTTGATGGTGCAATTGTGAAAGGGTCAACTGATACATTCTTTCAGACTTTTTCCCACTATATTCCCGACGTCTCATAAACTTCCTCAGTGGATATCTGAGGTCTGCCGTCTGGCATTCAGGCATTGTGTAACATCCTTTGATTTGGTATTATTAATGAGGACATTTTTGTTTTAAATCAGGAAACCGGTAACCGAGTGCAGGCTGCATTGCAACAAATGAATCGTAGTGCCGTATTTGTAGCGTTCTGGCAAAAAAAAAACTGTAGTCGCTGTAATACTGCGACAAATAAAATGAATGAAACAACTGAACTATTAAATATTTACCCAGTAAACAGTTAATGTATGAGTCCATGTTGGAAATTTATTTAGGAAGAGTGAAACGAGAGGAGGACAAATATCAATAATTGTTCTACAATGACCAATTCAGACGTGTAGACTACTGAAGAAAAAAAACATCCTCAGTGTTGCTTTTGAAGTTGGCAGTAGCGCAATTCAAAAGCACTGTATGTCTACAAACCACAGAGACGTCTCACTCTTTGTTCAACATGAAGCATTTCTACTCCGCAGACAAGTCCATGCATATTTTATGATGTGTCCGATGTCTACTTAATCTCTTGAGTATGTGTAGGATAAGCGTTTGATTCGATACGTTAGCTGTTTATAGTAAAATATGATAATTATACGGACTGCGTGCTCATGCAAGCATATACATATTCGTTTTTATGCATTAATACTAATACTTACCGAGGAGGGGTGGGTGTGTGTGTGGGGGGGGGGGGGGCATAGCATCACGAAAAAACACAAAATTTTAAACAACGGGAC
>JAOVYW010037517.1:0-27424 GCA_025775045.1 Hiodon tergisus | reverse complement strand
AAAGTCTTTGAAATCACTTTGTAACCTTTGCCAGCTTTATGTAAATCAACAATTCTTGATCGTAGATCCTCTGAAAGTTCTTTTTGGCAAGGCATTCCTCACATAAGCATGTGCTTCTTGTGCAGAGCAAACTCCAAAAGCATGAGGGGTTTTTATCAGTCAAAGTAGCTGTAGTCCACACCTCCAAACTCATTTTCTTAACCTGACTCCAGTTAGATTTTTTGAGGTCATTAACTCAACGGTTCACTTACTTTTTCCAATGCCATTTTGAATGTTGAATGAGTGTGTCCAATAAAGACATGAGGGATCAGAATTTATTTTGTGTTATTATTTTAGACACATTATATCTGACTTAGATGAAGATCAGATCACATTTTATGACAAATTTATGCAGAAAACCATGAAATTCCAAGAGGTTCACATACTTTTTCTTGCCACTGTGTATCTATATATAATGTCTCTGCAAGCACTAGGCTTTTATGTTTAAAGTTCTTAAAAAACTAAACTCAAAGGAGACCCTTCCGCCTCTCACCCTGGAAGCCCTCCTTTCCCGTATATTACATCACACCTGACCAATTGTAAGTCAGTTATGTGGGATTATGGGGTAGCATTATGGGTAGCAATTGCAGTCCCATGCTCCCCTTGCTATGCAAAAGAACCTATTTTAGGCAAACTTGCATTGTAAAGGACACCATATTATAAAACTATGATTTTATCATTGACAAAGAATATAATGTACATGAGTATGTTTCCATTTCTGCTTGCGGATTTTTAAGAGATATGGCCTTTTTGTGTGACTGAAGGGGCAGATTTGAATGGGATATAGTCAGGGGTGGCCTGGCAACAAAAAGCAGCCCGGGAATTAGCTGTCAAGCGGCCCCAATTTCATGCACCAAATTCAAACTGACACATGTTTCTATTTCAATGCCGGGGTTGGGAAAAAAAGACCGGCCCTCACAAGACCGGCCACCGGGAAAATTCCCGAACTTCCCAATGGCCAGTCTGCGCCTGGATATAGTGTAATTTAATCTGAAGGGCCCCACCATCAGTTTTCATTATTTTTCGTATCTGTTTTTGAGGCATTTATTCATGTCAATTATGGCTATTTTTTTGATGGTGTCAAATCAGTGTTTTACAGAAGGCGTATTAACAACACTACAGGAGGTTAAAACAGTTTAAGTTTCTGAAATAAAACAAATAAACCTGAGAAAGTACTGGTCCCTTGATCTGAGTAATTGGGATAGACCATAAATTGCAGTCTCTTAGTACATCCCACTGTTCTTTCTGCTGGCACTACTCAAACCTATAATTAAACATAGTACAAGGCAAGGAATAGCGCTTATTATTGGAGTCGTGCTGCTGAGATCACCACACGTTCCATCATTTATTTAACCAGACAGAAATTATGTAACGCTTTTTAATATTGAAGGACTGTGGTGGCCTAATTTCGATTCTCTAAGCTGTACAATGGTTCATATGTTTTGTTGAATAATTGCTTATAGCCTTTTAATGTGTTAACTAGCCTTTATTCACAAGGCATATTTTATTTTTTCAAAAATATTTTTCAAGAGCTGCGAAAGTACCAAAGAAATGCGTTTTAGCATTTAGTACATTTTAGTATTTCTGTTGAGTTTACCATGGTATTACTTGTGGTGCATATTCTCAGTCTCCTCTTCTAGGTACATTGTAGTGTTTGATGCCTATTATAAGTATATATGTATAGTGCTCAGCATAAATGAGTACACCCCCTTTGAAAATTAAGACTTTTATCCATTTATCAGTGAATATGAGACCAATTTGTTGCATTTTTACAGTTTTATCAAACGTAAATTTTTATTAACATAAGAGTGTGGTCACCTAACATCTTTAGGATAAGAAAAATTATACATTTTATTCAAATGAGGTGTTGCAAAAATGATTACACCCTACAACAAATCCTACCAACTCTAATATTTTACATGGCCTTACAGCTACAGCTATCTTTCTCCATTCTTGAAGAATGAACTCTTTCAGATCCTGGATACTGGATGGAGAATGATGTTCTTGTCTTTTCAGCACTCCCCACAAGTATTATATTGGGATGAGGTCTGGTGACATGCTTGGCCACTGAATCACTTTCACCCTGTTCTTCTTCAGAAATGAACCAGCCTTAGCTGTATGTTTTGGGTCATTATCATGTTGAAAGAGTGCCCGGCGACCAAGGGCACGGAGTGATGGTAGCATCTTCTCTTTCAGTATTTCGCAGTACATCTGTGAATTCATGATGCCAGCTCCCCGACACCTGCAGCACTCATGCAACCCCACACAAGAACACTACCACCACCATGCTTTACTGTTGGTACCATGCATTTTTCATTGTACTCCTCACCCTTGCGACGCCATAGTTTGGAACCCATAAGAACCAAAAAGATAAATCTTTGTCTCATCACTCCAAGGTATAGAGTCCCAGTAGTCTTTGCCTTTGTCAACATGGGCCCTGGCAAATTCTAGACAGGCTTTTTTGTGCATGGGCTTCAGCAGTGGTTTCCTTCATGGACGACAGCCATGCATGCCACTCCTCTGCAGTGTATGTCATATGGTGTCATGGGAAACACTCACCCCCAGTTTAGCCAACTGTGCTGAACTTGCATGCCGATTTTCTTCAACTTCTCTCATACCAAAACGCTCTTGACGAGGTGTTAACTTCCATGGACGGCTTGGACGTCTCAGCGAGCAAAGTCCATCCTTTCTGAACTTTTGGATCACGTTTGTGACAGTATTCAAACTTATTAGCAATGCTTTACTAATTTTGTTATAACCTTGACCTTTTTTGTGCAAATAAATTATTTTCTTGTGACATTTCTTTTCCATTTGGTGCCATTTTGTCAGCATTGAATTGGAGTGGATTTTCTCTCTTAAATACCAACCTTAATTGTCAATTTTCCTTTGGCCACCTGTGTGATTCCTGTTAATTACAATTTTATCAGGTTTTTCTCCTTAGACATTCATTGGGGTGTACTCATTTTTGCACCATGATCTTAAATTATTTCGTTAGAATAGTTCTAATTTTGCCTTTGGTACTGACCAATCTAATTTAAAACCAATAAACCAGATTTGCACGAATATTTTATTGTATAGGATCCCATAGAAAGTATAAATTTTAAAGCTAGATGAATGTTTTTCTGAGAAATCTGTCGGGGTGTACTCATTTATGCTGTGCACTGTACATGTGCTTTTGAATAAAGAGTGAAGTATCTTAAAAATTTGGCGTTTGACCTGTTTTTTTTCTGAATTGCTCGAAACAGAATTGGCATTGGCTACATTAATACATACAGATCTGGCTCCATCTGCTGTCAGAACGTTAAATGTTGACACTTTGTGGGGTGAATTGATGAGGACAATGCTTGAGGTTGTGATTATAGAGGTTATGATAGCAGAGTGGCTATGTACTTACTTTTGTTTACATGCATCTACCCAATAACACAATGTCTTATGATGATCATTAATGCACTCTGGGTCCCCTGTTGTCTCTGGTGGCTGATTACTTTTTGCACTGCTTCCTTTGTTTCTTCTTATCCAATCTTTCCCATGGGGTGGAGGTTAGTTGTGTGCCGTAATGTAAGAGAAAATTCAAATTAAAGTTTCAGCTGTCAAACCTTCCTTTTTCAAAGCGTGAACATGCACTGTCTGACCGGTCTGCATGCTTTTGTCTTTTGAAATTTTCCTATAATGGAATCTGGTTGTTGAAATGATCGCCCTATGATAAGAATTTTCATGAACCTCAATCGCTTTAGCCTGGATTAGGATTTGGGTATCTGTGACAGAGCGACAGAATAAAAGTTTTTTGCATCATGTTTAATAAATATGTCTACAGCGTCCCCTTGTATGATCACCCGCCATCCTAACAGTAAACAACAGCTAGACTTGGTTCAAGGATCCTTTGGTAACCTGGTGATGTTTTTACCTCTAAAACTGAGCGGGGTTAAAGTTTTGCTAATGCCCCTCTGTGCCGAGCTTGCAGTGTGGTTTCTTTGGTGGGTTTCCTGTTGGTTAAGCATCACGTTGAGAAAGTTAGGGGAAGCTCAACTTTGACTCGCTCTTTGAATTGGTAGAATTACTTTCAAGTTTCTCTCTTTCTGTATGACCACACAGGCTGTGGAGGAACACATAATTACAGGTTTAAAGGAAAAATGTGAGGAAAATCTCAGAATTTTGAGATTCTAGAACTTGTTTTTATGTAATACATACCATACCTTATTTTATGCAGGTACATTTTCTGGCTTTTGCCTTGAAAGACCTGGTACAAACACAATTCAGGGTAATAAATGGACCATTCCTCATTGATATAATCAGGTTGGACCTCATGAGATTATTTACCATTCATTATCTGGCTGAGTGACAGAAGATAGGGTTTAATATTGGTTTTCTAGATGAAGCCAATCTGTACAGGACATGACAGAGAAAGAAGAATGGTAAAGAAAGGAGCATATCCTGCCGCATGATAGAATGGCCATGTTAAAAGAGAAAAGTGCAGAGTAAATAAATAATCATTTGGTGACTGGCTTTGGTGCCGTGTAGTCAGCATTCTAGAATGTGGGACCTAGTCTTGCTGATGATGGGAAAGTGTGCTGTAACAGAAAGGCCGTTATGTCTTTGCCCTTAATGTAACAAGTGTGGTATAGTGATGAGGGCAGACACACTCTCAGCATAGTAAGACAGCAGCGTTCCATATGATTCGCCATTCTGAATGTTCCTCGTCACACCAGGCATGGCCAGTTCCTTAAACATCCAGTGCTTAGCGGGTGAGCTAATGTCGGGTCTTTTAGTTTAGTGTTAAGTAGCTTAGCATGTAAAATCACGTCACTGCCGTTTAAACGTTCTTTTATTACGATTTATTACAGACACTTTAATTCCGTTTATAACATTTTCTCAAAAAATGCCTTGCATAAAATTTGCCTATCATGCCTTTGTAGAGAAAAACATTTGCAGAGTTAAATTACTAACTTTTATGTCCTAATATCCAACATTATCCAAGTGTTTTAGAACAAGCGCTTAGTTGTATATTGTTTTTACTACACTGGATCCATCCATTTTTGAAACCATTTATCCTGGTGAGGGACACTGGAGCCAATCCCAGCAGGCACAGGGCACAAGGCAGGGAAACACAGACACACACACACACACACACACACACACACACACACAGCAATTTATCACAGCCAATGAACCTAACCCGCAAGCAAACACCTGCAGACACAGGGAGAACTTGCATACTCCACACAGACAGGCACTCCGAGCTAAGACTCAAACCCAGGACCCATGGCCCTGTGAGGCAGCAGCACTAACCACCATGCCGCTCCCACTTACTGGATATTTTATATAATCAAATTCAAAATAGCCCTACAACTGAAATGATTGGATTACTTTATCTAATTTCTGATTGTTAGCTAGAAATGTTAGCTAGAAGTGCTGTTACTAAATAATTATTTTAATGATAATCCTTAGTGTTCAAAAACTGAGTTTGGATCAGTCACTGAAGCATCTCTGTCTGTGGAAAATTTTGATTCAGAAGATATTAATTGTTATGTGGCCTACCTATGATTAGTGCAGCCTGGGTCCACTTTGGACACATGGACACTTCTCTTCCTGAAGCGGGATTAGCCTGCAGCTCTCACAGTATTTTCAGGGGTCTGAGGGTTTCAGCTGAGCCGCAACAGGTCAGTCTGATAATTCTGTCCTGAGGGGAAGGTAAAATGTCACTGAAGATGCCTTAAACAGATACAACTGCAAAAAGCACATGGGGAAGCTGTGGCTGCAAAACCATTGCTTAATTCATAGAGGCAGCAAAGTAAAATCTTGCATGTAAAACCTACAAACAAATTGTATGTAAAATAGGAAGTCCATATCCTCATGGTGTGAGTAGAATGATTTTTTGTGTCAACATGAGTATAAATGTGCCCTGTGCATTTTTCCTGTCCCATCCCGTTACACTTTCTTTTTCTCCCAACTCTTCCTAGCCCTACTGTTGTCTGTACCCCACTGCCATCCACCTCTCCCTTTTATCCACATTCAGCCTTCAGGTCCCTCCTGCTTCCCCTTAATGTTCTTGGCACATGTGTTATGTCACAGACTTACCTAACAGCACTTAGCATCTGACTAGTGACAGAGATTAGGGTAAGAAGACACTGCTCAGACCAGGAGCTTCTTGGGCGCTTTGCTGTGCCACTGTCTGCTATCAGCTTTCCTATTCTCCTCAGTTCAGGATTTCTGCAAAACTGCGAGCTCTCCATCAAGGCCTGTCATCTTTTGGCTCTGATATAAAGCGGATAGTGAAGAACACCAGGCTAGCCAATCCGGACAGGCCTCATGCAAGCACATGCCCACTGTCATCCTGCTGGAGGGAACCAGTGAAGGAGGCTGTCGCCGTGGATATTTTCCCTCCTGTCGCCTCATTGTTTCCTCTCTAAATGAATGGAGGCTTTGCCTATGAGACGCTACTGGCTTTTCGAGGCTTCTTTGGAACAGCTGTCAGACTTAATGGATCACCTTCCCTCCTTGCCATACGTGGAGCTTTACTGGCGGTGAGCTTGTTTACTCAAACCTTAATTTCAGTACAGTGTAAGAACAGTAAAGTGTTTCTGTCTTTAACTGCTAAGAAAGATTTTTGTATTGACAAAGGCATCCCCCAGTAGTTAATTATGGGGTTGCTGCTCACACAGGCAGTGGTCAGTATTATGTGAAGGATTTGTCTAACCAAAGATGTGTCTTCATTGTCATGAGCTTTTCTGCCTATGTCATAATCGCAGTCAATGGCCAGTAAGTTCAGTAAGTTCAGTCATACGATACTCTCAGAAACATGAAAGCACAAAACAACCTTTAAAACATGGGGAAAATATTGATGGGGGTTTCCTCTTTGCTTTTTAATTTGAATGCCCTTTTGCAGAACCTATGTCTGGTGTAATGAGGAACCTTGTGTAAAAGGAAGGTGAATACTGGGCCTGGAATTCTGGCCTCAGTTCTTTCATCTTGTTTTTAAATTTTCTTTAACTTTTCTTTACAGTTTTTTTTCTGGGTAATTATTTCACCCAGAACAAGCCACCTGTCTCTTTTAGTTGAACAGCGTGGTCCACCTACCATGGAAGGGTGAATATTAATGCAAAACATGTACATAGTAGGTGTTGGTGACATGAGCGTGAATATTTGGGCTAATAGATTTAAAATCCTCTATAGCCAAGGTTCTCCCCAACTCACCTATTTTTAGCAGCAAAACAATCTAAATTAAGTCTTTAATCTGGATTAAAATATTGTGATAGTGTCTGATTTGTGAACACAATATCAGGTAAGATCCATGTATGTGAGACTCTGTAGGAAAGAGCTCTGTCTCAATTTGGACTTTTTTCTTAACATGGGAGAAGCAGATAGCCTGCCCCTTCAGCAGTGTTGAGGGCTTGTAAGAAACTGTCTTCAATAAGCTGGTGAAAGCCCTTTTTAAAACCCTATAAATCAAGACTAACACCTTCAAAGCTGCTAGTCAACAAAGCAATGCCGAAATAATTTTCATTAAAATAGTTACATTAAGATATTCAGAATACAAAATTATTATTATATTCTATAGCACTATGATAAAGCTGACTATAGTAGCTGATAACTTTACATTCACATTTTCAAACATACACTTTCACAGGGGGTGTGTTAAGAAGGGAGGCAATCAATTATAAATGTGAAATGAGTTTGGTTGGGGGCATTGCTCTGTATGAATGGGATTTCTATTAACTGAAACAGCCACTGCTGTTAGTCAGTGGTAATATCATTTAAAGAGTTAAACAGGTAAATATGGTCCAGTCAGTACCAACCAAGGTACCCCCACAAAATAAAAACCTGTTTAAACACGTATTTCTTTGTCAGTGATTGGAGAGACCCATACCTTAAATAACTTCACAACATTTTAGAGCCAATACAAATGTAGAGCCATGCCTTTCGGTGGAGTAAGTACATTACTGCCACCATACAAAATGGGTAGCTATGGTGATGGACATATTGACTGATTTGAACCCTTGACCCTTGCTGTTGACCCAATGGAGATAAGACCATTGTAACTTCAAGAAAAGCACTTTTCTGAATTGTAGTGGGATATGGTCAGGGGATGGGATATGGACGAAGTGTCCATCAGTTTGAGTATCTGACAAAGCAAATCAGTAATCATTATAAAGATTTGCGATCGTGAAAAGGCATTGAAAATACTTGCATGTTGTGTACTGATGGGAGCATGTGCCTTACGGGGTCCAGAGTCTGTGTTGGGTTTGCCTGGGTTAAGAGAACACGCTTTACAGACGTGGATCACAGCACTGTTTTTTAGTGACATTGTCAATTATCAATGCGCTAGAGCCAACTAGAATAAAGTAGCTTTGCTGGTACCAAATATGACAGGTGCAAAGTATTAAAGTGAAAAATTACTGCTTGCATTTGAAAATAAATGAATATCCAAATATAAACAAATACTTTTCAGAGTTGTGTTCCATCCAAGTTAAGATTAATGCGAGATTTGTGTGGCCTCTGTGGTTGTAAAGGTTATGATGATCATGGATTTGCAGACGTGTCTGTTTTCAATTGAACACCATTGATGTAATTTGCATTGGCCCCTGGCTGAGTGCTGACCTCAGGTGGCCCACAGAACACCCTTGCTCAGGTGAGGGCACTGTCCAGTGTCTCCTGCCATTGTTAATATAAAAGCCCCTTAGCACATTGCTGGACGCTTGCACTCACCTCATTCAGCCAAGCAAAGTCCAGTACTTGGCATTGATAGGCTCATTTAGCATGTTGACATTACCCCTGCTGGCATTGGGATTGAGGAGGGTTTGCAGCTACAGATAAATGTATGGAAGCCTTCATTTGCTGGTTTTCTGTTCAGGGCTCAGGTTGTGTTTAAGTGTGATCTGGCACCAGTTTCTCATGAAGTGAAAATGCAAAATAGTTTATTCCGTAAAAAGGACTTACTTGACCAAAATATTTAGATAAGCTTCATTTAAAAAATAAATGTCCCTCACCCAGTTAGAGTTTCTCCCGTGTTCATGCATGGCAAAGAGGCCTACATCTGTCTGTGTCTGAGAGCAGTAATCCTGCCAGCCCCACTGTGGGAGCTGTGCACCATCTGTGTCTGTCTGCCAATGGCAGTTTGGAGAGCCAGGGTTGTGGGTATGGTTGCCACATGCCAGATGGCTGTCACGTAAACATTGATAGAGGAGAGAGTAGACCCCTGCACGGCCCGCACCTTTACATGCTGGGCCACCTACTTGTGCAGTGTCCACCGGTCTCAGCTGGGATTCGGAACAGCACTGCTGCCTGCCTTCCATTAGGTCCAAGTAGCTTCAGTGGGAAGTCACATGACGAAAAGACTTCAAAGTAATGGAGATAAAGTTACAGGCCTTGTATTTTTCTACTAAATAGACACCTCTTTCAAAGACAAAATTTTTTCATCTTTGTACAACTGTTTTTTTGGTAATGCTGTTTTTTTAATTACACCTGGCATGGACCAGGCTATACTGACAATACTGTGAAATTGCGAATTTCATACCGGCCTATGAGCAGTTAAATTTAGTGATCACACCATTGTAATGACTTTAAGTATAGCTAGTCATCCAAAGAACAACAGTCAATAATGCATTGCAAGTTTTAGAAGGAAAGGGCTTCTGCAGACAAGATAGCATGGCAGCATGATTTGGGGTTGAGGCAAGATTAAAAAATAGCTTGGTTTCGTGAAGGATTTTTCATTATGAACAAAAATATCTAAATATCTAAAAAATATCTAGATTGAGAGGTGTGGCCCAATATATTTGTCCATATAGTTTATATATATATATATATATATAGATAAAGATTTTAAATTTTAGCATATTTTTTCTTGTTTTCTTTGTCTACCAATGTTTCCCTTTCTTTATTAAAGACCAGGCCTAACCATATTCACATTGGATCTTCTTTTTTAAATTCCTTTTTCAAGTTATCTTTGGAAAACAGCAGTCTTCTCCTTAATTAGGATCTAAATGCAGTGTTGGCAGCAGCTTCATTAGCTTGACCACACCATGATATATTTGTGTGTGCATTTCTGCAGAGTTCATGTGATTTTAGTAAAATGTTAGTGTTTGCTTTTTGACTGTTGATCAAGCAATCAATCAATTTATTATTGTATAGTGCTTTTTACATATTACACATCACAAAGACCTCAGTGATCAACCTCTCTACTGTGACCAATGGCAATTTGCAGATTCAGCTGCTTAATAAAAGCTTTTTCTGTGCCATGCACATCTTACTGGGGAATACACTCAGCTGAGCATCACATCAGTATAGCAGGTTTGCTGTAGAATGCGTTCATCACCTTAATTTGTGACCTTCATTTTTATCACCTCCAACCTGATTACAGGTAACAATGGCCAGATGCTTCTGATATTTTTTCCAAACTAACCTAACCTACAAAACTTGAGTGTACAATTTTGTATTCACTGTTTTCACTGCAAAAACCTGCGAGAACCCAATGTAGTAAAGGAAAGGTGCTGCCGCTCCAGAACAGAGTATCAAAGAGAACAAAAGCAGACTGTAGCTGCTGGCACGATAGCTCGACCAGCGACGTGTTCTGCCTTCAGGCCCACTTCCAGTGCCACTGCCATGGGGTTTTGTCAAAGTTCATTTATTTAATAGTTTTGTCCTTTAAAACAGGCAGAAGATACTGGAATATAGTGTGCTGTCCAAGATGAAAAATGAAGTGGGGCTATGAAAACGGTCTGTCTCTGGAGGTGTATTGTTGTCCGCTGGGTAGCCTCCTTCTAAAATGTGTCTGGGTTTACTCACAAGACAACTAAATGTCTACAATAATGATGCCATGTCACAATACACTAACAAAGAATGTCATCTCAGTGGCACAAATGTGTAGCTGTCCAAAGCCACCTTAAACGGTCTCCAGTCCCTGTTTTCTCCTCTGTTTCAGCCCAGTCTTGTAAAATATTATAAAGTGACCTCCAAATGACCAACAGTGCCACAGTTATGAGCCAAGCCAGAAATCTCACCACGACACATGAAACAACATGGCACTCATCCCGAGCAGGCACGGCAGGTGGTCTCTACTCTCAAGAAGAGCCCATATCTTTCAAATGGGCTCACTAGTATATTAATAAACTCAGCCAAGAGAAGGAAAAAGTAGGATATTTCCCTGCATTGCAATCAAATGCTTTCAGGACAGAGACCCATTAATATGGGTAAAACTCTGTTAGCTGCACTAATGGACTATCTGTACCTTGGGAGACCATATAGGGGCTGTAAAAAGAAGGGGTGTACACCGGAGGGGTGTACACCGGAGGGGTGTACACTGGAGGGGTGTACACAGGAAGGATGTAAACAGGAGGGGTATACACTGGAGTGGTGTACACAGGAGAAGTGTGCACTGGAGGGGTGTACACAGGAAGAATGTAAACAGGAGTAGTTTAGACTGGTGTGGTGTACACAAGAGAGGTGTGCACTGGAGGGGTGTACACAGGAGAGGTGTACACAGGACTAGTTTACACTGGAGTGGTGTACACAGGAGGGGTTTGCACTGGAGGTTGTTCACACAAGGCTTGTACACAGGAAAAATAGGTTTACACATCCCAGGATCTCAGAGAAATGTTTCACTCTTATCTACAAATTCACTGGGATCCTTACTATCCCCCGTAAACACACTGATTGCTTCCAGAGACATCACTTGGACATAGCCCGAGTAACAGCATGTTGGAAGAGTATTTTTTCCTTAATGTCAACCCTTAAAAGCATCTTTCACCTGTGAGTTTGTTAGAACCTCACCACAAGCTAAGTAATTTCCTAAAGTCAAAAGAAATGTCTCATGCCAAACATCCATAAGCAAGATTGGCTTCAACTCAATGGCATACAGAGACTCGTCAAAACAACCAATCTCAATACCCCACAATAAAATCTCAAATTGACAATGGAGTTGCTAGAAGTAGAGATGAAAGCCCTGCTTTGACACAGCACAACAGGATCTTCCACAAACTCCACTACATCAAGTTTAGTAAGGGAACACAGACTTAAAGCAAACTGACAACAATACAATATAAAGAAAATAAAAAGCAACTCCACTAGGGGTTCCAATGTGGCAAAAAATGATCCCAACAAATTCATGTACTGCTGCAAACACAGCCCGTAATGAACAAAGAAATGCTGGCCTATAACAAAGAAGCAACGCTGTATTCATAAAATCAGATCCCTCCATCATGGTCCCAGTACTTTGCTTACCAAACAATTAGCTGGATGGGCAGGGAGTGATAACACATCTATGAGCAAAGTCATCATTTCAAATAGCAGCTAGTTTGAGCATGGGTGGGCCATAGTGTGCTGTTTGGCTTCAGTAGCTCATTGTCTGTTTTATATGTTCAATTAGGTTGCTTCCAATACCCTGCAGTTGGTTTGGAGATTCAGCAGCAACAACAGGACTAACACTTAAAGACACTCTTTTGAACTAAAGATAAGGAGAGAAGTAGTGGGTGGTCGTTAAGTAACCTGACCAGTAGGTTTGCTGTTTCAAATCCAATGAGGAGCACCACCTTAACCTAAATCGCTTCTTTAAAAATTATGTCAGTTACGCTTAATGAAAGCATTCCAGGTACTCTTCAGTGCAAACTTAATATGGTTCCTGGTGTTGTCACTTTTTGTTATATTTCTTTCATTTATTTTGAATATAAATCATGTACGAGTTATATAGACAATTTCCAGTCTTGTATCATTAATAACAGGTGCCATGACAATTCAAATGAAAGCTACACTAGCTACGCTAGTGATGGACAAACTTGGTTTAAAAGCTTGTCAGGCTTTCTCTCTCCATGTGCTTGGGATTGATATGAGTGGAAGGGTTTTTCCATAAGCGTGTGTCTGTCTGCTTGTAATGATGTGAGAATGTGAGAGGAAGGTTTTGTTTTTCGTCTATGCTTAGTTTATGTGGTTCACAAGTGAGTTTCCCTCTGCAGCTGGTTGTGTGAGTGTGAGTGTGAGGGTGTGTGTGTTTGTGTGTGTTTGTGGGCGTTAGTATTGATATGAGGGGTAGTGTTTTTTCATGTTCATGTTCCCGTCTCCTTTAAGGAGGAAGGTGTTTTTTATTCTTGTGTGTGTTTTGTGGTGTGTGGCTAATGCTAGAGTTTCCCTCCACAGCTGGTTGTGT
Source organism: Hiodon tergisus (assembly GCA_025775045.1). NCBI lineage: Eukaryota > Metazoa > Chordata > Actinopteri > Hiodontiformes > Hiodontidae > Hiodon > Hiodon tergisus. The sequence continues at coordinate 14,253 of JAOVYW010037517.1, read as the reverse complement.
GTGTGTGGGGGGGGGACTTAAGCTCCGTCATGTAGTGGGTAGAGTCAGTCTGCAGCAGCATCACTATGCAGCACTGAATCTGGATGTTTGCACTGCCTTTTTCCTCTGCCCGGACGTAACTCGTATGTATTCTCTAAACTACTACACTTCTGTCTCTGAAATGTTCACTGCTAATCTACAGCGGGCTTTGATGCTTAATTGAATGTGTTTAATTTTTTTAACTTACCGATTTTAGTTAGATTTCTGGAAAGGTTCACCCTAGCTTTTGTTAGCAGGAAATGCCAATTGAAGACAAATTTAAATTACACTTGGAAATTAGACCTATTTATTTTGGCTCAGGTGCTGATGTTTTTCTACCATGTTCAATAGTGCCTGGAAAGTATGTTTTAAAGTTGTTCATTTAAAGTCAACATTAGTAAATTTAAATCAATTTCTGATTTTCCAGGAGTATAGTAATGTGCTGGAATATTGAACGGTTTTGGTTTGTTAGAATTAATGCAAGCGGAGAGGAGATGGCTGATCAGTTGAAGCATCAACACCAGCACAATTGAACTGCTACAATAAGATCAATATTTTTGATATCAATATATTGGGGGGGACATTTTGAGTATATTTTAATATATGCCCCCCCCCAATATATACCATAATTACAGCCCTGGTGTAGGGCATTGTGAGTAGCCTTGGGAAGCAGTTTGTAACAGACTCATTGTAAAAGTGTACATTTCACGGGTTTTAAAGTTAGTTTGTTCGCTGTTAGTACCAAGCTGGCATGAAATTTGTATGGATTTAAATGCAACATTTTCAGTCATATGCACCAAATTCAGTCGGTGTCTTTTTCAGAACGAAGACACTGTAATGTTGAGTTTGTGAAAAAATAATATAGCTAATTTGTTCTGAAAAGGATACAAAATAGTTTTCTCTTACAGTCATGTCATGTTTTAGATGATTAGCCTCTCTCAGGGCTGGTAATCAGGGCTGATCCTACATTGTAGTTCATCCTACTGTAATTTAATAATATGGGCATTGAGAATTTAGTTTGTCTGCGCCTCTCTGCTGAGATTTGGATGAGTGGCTAAAAGTGCACCATTGCAATCCCCCTGTCTTATTCAAATCCCTCAGGAGCCCCTCCCTGGTTGTCCCTCATATCTTAATGACAGTACATCTTATATGCGCCAGATCTCCTCAGCATCACACAACAGCCAACCATTACAAAACACAATAGCCCTAAACTAGCAGGAAAGTTCCTTTTTTTTAAAGTAGCCTGCCCCGACAAACCAGTTATCAATCAAGGAGAAAGATAGTCCGCTGTGAAAATTTGCGGTTATGGGCAGTCTTCGGCATAAATGGCTTAAAAGATGATCTCTGGCGGGACCCTCCTGTTCGCACCCTCTGAGGTGCTTCCTCCCAAAGCGCTGAACCAGCAGGGAGCCCTGACGACTCTCTGTTGTGACCTTTTCCCCTTATAAAATCTGTGACAGCATTCGCCTGGAAAGACAGCATGTGCAGAGCTCAACCTGAGGCTCTTTGTTTGCTTTCGTTCATTCCGACTCTGCGTGAATTTCCAGCGCTGCAGAATTTTTAATGAAACTGTGTTGTGCGGTCGGACGAGTGATTTTCAGCTGCTTAGTCAGGTCACTCTGACCTCCTTGCTTTTAGCTTATAGCAACTAAAGCAGGATCGACCTATGGCTTGTCCATTCATCTTCTTGCTTTCTGTCTTGTTTATCTGAAGTGCTCCTTTATTGCTGCTAAATTGTTTACACAGAAGGTTTTTGGTGTAAATGCAATTGCTGTTGTGTTCCTGAAAATGATATTTAACCCATATAGTACTTCAGTAAATATGCAGTTATATAAATAAATAAAATTGTAACTCATTGCCATTATTTATGTCAACATTAGAAATACTGATGTCAGCTCAAAAAGTAAATAAATGAAGATATAAAATGAAAGAATATATAATTTTAATATTACAAGAACTGCAAACCTTAGGATGTTATAGAATCTTACATATTTGGTGGGAGCTTTGTATTGCTTTTAATGATGCTGTTTTACAGATTTTGGAAGCCAAATAATTTAAAGAATAACAAAAAAACATCTGCAACCGTAATGCCAGCAAAAGCAATATCCTAATAATCCCACATGTTTCTGAGCTAGGAATAAAAAATATGCGGAATAGATTTACCTCCTTGAACCGCTTTTAATCCACACTGAAAGAGGTTTAATGGTTCTGAGCTGCTTACAGCTTCTCATAGCATTGGCTTCACATGGCCACAGGTGGGGAAACACAGGCCCCTGACGGGCCTTCCAGTAAGTCTTGCCAAAACCACACCGGTGTTGACAACACCTCGGTTAGGCCCCTCCTTAGGTCAAGTGTCTAATATGGGTTCTGGGCTCCTCTGCACAGCTGCCCAGTGTGTAGAAAGAGTAATAGTATGATCGAGGCCTTCCTCCCGCGCTTATGCAAAGGGTCACAATGACACTATTAGGGGATTGGAGCATTTTAATGGGATGGGACTGTACACCAAGCTAGAGGTTAATAATAGCCTTAGTTGCCAGGGGCAGTAGAGCTCATTACAGAAACATGGTCCTGTGTGGCTTGGAGCTCACTGTTTCCCCTGAAAAATGGCGCTGTTTAGTGCCTAGACCTGTGTAGTCCGGGCTGGGGGGAAGGCTCCCATGCACTTAAGCATGTATGATAACCCTCAACTGCATGAAGCCACAGAGATAACATCTTCCAGTGTAGCCCTGCATTGATCTGGACCAAATAATTACTATCAGTGGTCTTGACACTGATGCATAATTTATGTGAAAGAAGAATACAGAATACATATTTAGATATGGTAAGCCCCTCAAAACACACCAGAAAATTACATGAAACATAGCCTCTTAAATAAAAATATCAATATTTCCTGCATGCATATTTGCGGTCTAAACTAAAGTCTAAGTAGACCATGCAAATTTAATTTTGGGCCTATAAATTAAATGTAGATGTGAAACATTGATAGGTTTTTGTTTCCTTACAGAAAATCAATTGCAATACCACTCTGTCGTTCCCTCTCCTGATATTTCCCCAGTCCATCTCCAGAGGTCACTTATTCCCTGAGTGCACCATATTAATTGAGTTGATTAGTCCCTTGCTTACCCTAGTTCACTCTGTTTAGTAGTCCTTTGTATTTACACCCCTTTAGTTTATTCATTTGTTTCAAGTCTTGTTTGCTACTCCTAGTTAGTTTTTCTGTACTCATAGAAAACATTTAACTGTCCCAAACTGTATATTTATTTTCTATCCAAATGTGCAAAGATGTCATGGCTGACAACAAAACTGAAAGTGCAGTATTGTTAGGTACTTCTGCATTTCCTGTTTTTCTTTTCAGTTGTAGACAGCTCTAAAGTACAGTTCTTCTCTTTAGCCAGTGAGCTTTGGGCCTCCAAATAAACAATTTTTCTTTTTGCAATTTTACATGTGATTGTCACATAGTGGAGTTTCAATACAATGCCAATCTTAGTCAGTTGGATTGAGCTCTGTCACTCTGCTCTGCTTCAGTACAGAACACACGTCACTGAGAACTTTACTATAACCACTTCAGTAGTACCACCAACTCTCAAAATAACTTGTAAACTGGATTCCAAGTGATCAACACAGTGATCTATCTTTCAGTAGTCATGCTATCATTCCTTATCTTCTTTAATCAGGTTGTGCAGTGTGATGAGCAATGGAAAAGAGTGACTGTGCGTGCTCAGGTTTTTTATGGGTAGTTCTATAGCTTGATGTTTACTGGTTTTTAGAGCCCATGGAGGTAAATTTGTAATTGTAGTGATTAGTGCACAGTTGTGTCTGTATGCAGTGTGACATGGCTTAATATGTTAATCGTATCACATTGAAGGTAAAACATTTGTTCAAAATTGTTTCTGTATGATTGAATGTTCACATTTCATCAAGAAATTCAACTTTACATCCCCGGTGTAACTTTACACAAATATAAAAAGACAATAATATTGATAGGGTACCTTATTCCACATTATGGATCCCAGGTTTTCTGAGGGAATTTTGAGGCAGAAAGTCTTTAGGTTTTCAACTCTCTCTCTTCACTTTCCTCACAGTGCTCCATATTTGATCCCTGCATTAATAATGTAGCTTACTGCAGGATTTTCCTCCATTTGCCAGGAAGCCAAGGACACCACAGTGTGTAATGGAATAGGAAATATGCCTTATAGACACAATCCATCTCCTCCCTATGGGCCAAACTAGGATCATTACTGGGTAGTGATCCTGAGGTCAAGTTGGTTTATGTGGAAACCTTCCTACCATTGATGCTTCATTGCTGGTTTTTATCTTTCCAAAATCCAAATTCAAGATTTATTTACCCACATTCGCCAAAACTTTCTATATTCTAGTGCAAGGAAGTCTAACTTCTGTCTGTTTCACTCAGGAAGAGTCTCTGCTGATAGATTAAATTAGTCCCCATTAGCTCCAGCAAATATACTAACTGTTAATTCCTAATTAAATAGTGTTAATTAATTAATTAAATTAGTGCTCACATGCAAGGCAACAAGTCCTCTGAATGTACATCAGCCAATGTCTCCGAAGTTAGCTGGCCCCTAAAATCCTGCAACTGTGGGGTTTGAGTTAGCAATAAACCTGGACATGGCCCACAGTGAGTGTTTTCTTTAATGCTTGCAATAGTCCATCTCAGTTTAGACCTCCCAGTTTAGAAAAAACTATAGTGCACTTTGCTTTTGAAACTATTGGGTTAGTTAGTTAATTCTGTAGCAATTGACCAGAAAGTGTCTGCACATTAAAAATAAGCTGCTTCCAAAAAAATATGATTTGATTTGCATGCAGAAGGGTCACAGTTTTGATCAGGTCAAAAAGACAAGATAGGGAGTAAAACAAAATTAAAATAAGTGGGCCTGGGCATCACCTAGTTATATAGTGTCATATAATGTAAAATGTCAGTCACAGTTGAAGGTTATCATGGGTGAAATACCAAGAGAGGAGATGTAAAACAAATCAAGAAGGAAATCATATTATGAATAAATAATAAAGCAAAGCACAGAATAAACCATTGGAAATTTAAGAAAAAGGCAATTAAACCAGGCCTTCATTTTAAGCATCTGCAATATCTTTTTCATCACAAAGTTTAGGTTAATTAGGCCCAAGGCTCTGAGGTGAAACACTACCGACACTATAAAAACAGTAACTCCTCTGGCAATCGGAAGAGGTTAGCACACATCAGTGCCTCTGGGGCCTGACGGAGTTTGGGTAACTCTAGGTATGAATCTCCACTCCCGCCAGCCGTGATAATGGATGTCAACTTTGCCTAGTAACCTCTCCATCTGCCCCGCTCCTGCACACTGCATAGAGAGAGAAGGTGAAGACCTGTGATGAGCAATGCCATGGGTTTTCTGCTGCTCTGCTGATTATACCAAGCCGTAGGGAGGCTATTTGTACACTGTGAGATACCATTTTCTCAACAAAATAAACAGGGGAAAAAAATGAGTGTTTTAATGATTGTTTTGGGGTGAGCGAACACAAGGCATTTGTCAAAACATGATAATTAGGTTTTTGGATGACATAGCAGACCAATAAAGGGCCCATCACGAAAGCCTGATGATTCATCCCCTGCACTCTGTAACAAGAATTCAATAAAGTCTCAGAACTTAAAACAGGATTTTATTATTAACTTTATTTTATTTTATCTATATTATTTGCACGCAGAAATGGTTGACGTTTTGATCAACATATTTTTATCAGGAAAAAGAATCAAGACAGGAAGCGCTCCTTTAAAATGTAACAGAGTGTGCCTGATCACCATCTAGTTGTGTCCAATATCAAATGTTCATCACAGGTGAAGGTTATCATGTGCAAGTACCAAGGAGGGCGAATAGTGAATAATGACACCCACAGACACCCACAGACCTGTTCCTTAGTATGGTTGATGGTTTAGAATGGGGATGGGGGTGTTTCTATGACTAATAAAGATGCACAATTCACGCTGGCTGTTGCTTCTCTGCGGTGCAGAGCATAAAGGGTGACTCACCGTTAACAGTGGTTCTGCTTCATTAACTGCGCCTGTAGAAAGAAACCTGAGGTGGTGTTTGTCATTCATTTGTACAATTATACTTTTTCGGGTTGTTTCTTGCGCTTTTGTGTTCAGCCCTGGGGGCATCATTTTTCTGCTGGATCCAGGGTGTCAAATTTCTCATCATAATGTGTTTCTCTTCTGCATTTTCTTACTTTTTAAGATGCAGTGTTAATAGTGTATATTTTGTTTGTATGTATGTATGTATGTATGTATGTATGTATGTATATGTGTGTGTGTGTGTGTGTTCTTTGTTTTGTTAGAACTAGCTTTGTTTGCATGCTGGCACAGAGTTCCTACAGAAATAGCTCCTCACTGGGGCTGTCAAAGCTGGGTTTGGTGGAGTGTGGGCAGAATGTAGAATAGTACATCCTTCTGATTGGAACTATGGAACACCCACCTGTATTCTATGTAATTACATAAGTTCATACAGCTGTGTGAGCCATGCAAAATTTAATTACATAAAAATTGTCAGTGATAGGAAAGTAATTTAAATGGTGGGCAAATTGCTGGTCCTTCTTACTGCTTTACCTCAATGTCCATTTATGAGAATATAACAGTTCACCAGGTCTACAGTTCTGTTTAAATCAAGGTTTCAGGACAAATGTATGATCGATCCTAAAAATCTGAGAATTCAGTGACTCAGATAAAGCTGCTGAATGTGCAAGCCGACAATCTCATCTGAAATTATTGGAATTAGATTACTTCCTTTAATACAAAGAGATTTAGCTTCAGCAAACATGTGTTTGTTAAAGAGCAGGCTGTAACAGATACTGCGTCCACTGATGTGTTAGGCATCTGGCAGGGTGTTGACCGGTATATTCCTAGATCAAGTATAATTTTTGACTTAGATCAAAATTATCTTTTCGAAGAATGAAAAGTTACCTGGCCACCTGTTTCATTGCAGCAGTCATTTTAAATGACAGCAAACGGCAACAGCCAGAAGTAGCTGCAGGCTGTGCATATGCAGTGGAGTCCTTTGGCTAAGCAGGGTGTGTAAATTGTTTGACCGGGCGCAGCAGCACCTAGGTGCCTCTTCGCACATAAAAAAGACCAACCCAACACAGTGGCCACACTAAAACCAATGCAAATAGGCATTTGCCACCTGGCAAGTTTGAAAAAAATTACCCATGTTAATGCAAATTACTGAGTTAACCTGCAACTAAGCCCAATTAAATAAAACAAGCCCACAACCAGCTTCAATGCACTTCTCATGTGTTGTAAAGACATGATTTGACCATGCAAATAGCATGGATTTATTATTGAGTTCCATGTTTGAATTGTTGTAATACCTAGTACTATTGTCAGGTAGCAGATAACTTAATAATAATATTAAGTCAATTATATAATTATTTAATATGGAAATATTTAATTGCAAGTGCTCTTATAAATGGCATGTTTAGCTAGCTGGGTGTTAAGTTTAAGGGCCAGACTGTGCCACTCCCGAGAGCCTGCTCTGTGCAAACTGGCTACCTTCAGTTTTACGCATCCAAATGTGGGTTGGATGTGCATGTGTCCAAGTGCACATAAACCCAGAGGCATATATTTATGACGGCATGTGTGTGTATGGGAGAGAATGTGTTCGTGTGAAAGCCCAGTAGAGCTAACGACCTGCCTGTCAGTCCTTCACTGGCTCGTTGTAGTTCCAGAGCAGTGGGGTTTGAAACTGGATACTTTCCAATTGTGATCCTTTTGTGCATTTTCAATAAAGCAATAAAACGTGGTCACCATAGGATGCTGGCCCAAATTTACTGTTCACCTCTTGTACCTCAGCTTGTACCTTGTGCATTGCAGGCCGAGTTTCCTCTCCAACAGAATTAAGTAATGCGTGTACTTTTACTTTGAAGAAACAAAACGAGAACAGAAACCGACACAGAGAATGCGTAATCTCTGCACCTTATCTCCCTAAGGCAAATTGATCATTTGTCAATCTGTGCTGATTTAGTGTCGTTATGTAGTGACAGCATTCTGGCGATTAGCATCATTAAAAGCACTTTCCTCCGTCTTCGGCTTGCTGTGTGGGACAGTCTGAGTCTGCCGAGAGGATTTCTGGCTAAAGAGAAATTTGAACACTGAACTGCTTTGGTTTCTGCCTTGATGGTTTGAACGTGATACGGATTTTGAAACACTCAGTGGTCACAGTGGTTCCTGCTTCAAATCTATTATGTTCTAGCAGTCTTGTTAAACCCTCAAGAGACATAAAATGCACAGAAAACTGTGGGATTTCAACCCTTCAATTGATGTTCTGGAAAGTAATTTCCTACTCTTGTCTATATGAGTAACACATTTCAGACAATATAGCATAGATCCCTTGTGGTTATATAAATACGGTAATGAATACTAGTCATTAATGGCATTTTTCATTGGCCTGTAATCCTCACCCATTATCCTCCAGGACCGTGTTGGGGGTCCTGTGACTCATTCTAGCACAAGACTTGAGTTGAGGCCCATTCCTTATGCCTCATGCCCGCCAGTGAGCACGTGCTGATGAAGAGAGAACAGGCTCAGGCCAATGCTGCTGTTCCCCCTGGAATTTCTTTAAACTGCACACAATATTGACACGCTGCTCCGTCTGACTGTTCTATGTAACCACCTGACCCCAAGTCAGGCTAAGATCAAACAACATGGTCTGGCTAAGGCAGCTACGAGAAACGTTTTCACTTGTAAAAGTGTATATTACCAGGGAGCTTACATTTGACAAGACACTTGTTACGATATAATTGTTTAATATGTAGCTGTAGGTATTTCAAAAGCAGTGGTTTCTTATACAAAAGTACATTATTCAATTATAGTCATCTTTTAAACAGACAGAATATTTCTAACTTCTAATTTCTATTTCTATCAAACAAGCTAGCTGGGATGATTATTTAGTTTACTTTCTCTTTTGCAATTCAGGTGCTCAACTCTATAGGGCTGTCATTCACTTGGTGCAACATGCTCCTGTTTGGCTCCTCCCACTGGTCACCCTCCCTTTTATTTTCTTTAAGTTGTAAGAAGAAAGCAGTGACTCAGATCTCAGAATACATTCAGAGCGACACAGAGACTTCTCTCTCCACATATCTGCGGGCTTATTTTATTATGTAAATGTGACAGCAGCTATTATTAGCTTGTTAGGCTATATCCTAAAGTTCCATCTTGCAGAAATGACTCTTTTGCTTTCCCTAGTTGACCGCTCTAAAAATTGGAAAAATTTGTCATTTTCAAGGCCCTCAGGGCAGTGTAACAGTGTTCATTTTCTAATTGGATGTATCATAACTAGTAGTAGTGCAGTGCCCTCTCTGAAACATATTGATTACGTCCGCAGATATTTTAAACAAAAGTCAATGCACTTTTTTCTGTACATGACCATGCAATGAAAATGTTTATTATGTTTGCTCCCTACCCCTCCTGACTGCCCTTTCTTACCCTTCAGCGCATCAATATAGTTGGGCCAGGTGATGCAGATCCATCACTTGCCAATCCAGGAATGTACCAGCTGGATGTTATACTGAAGAAGGGGCACAATCTCGCCATACGGGACAGAGGAGGTAAGAGCTGAGCAGGTCGTCTCTCTTGCATTCTCTTCCTTTACCCCAAACACTCAAATATTCAACAACAAAAGAAGAAAAGGAGAAAATTACAAACTACTGTGAACCAGCAGTTCTGAGCCTCTGTATCTCTTACTTTCCCCTTTATTCCTTTTCTCTGTCTGTCAGTGGCACACAGAAAAACAAACAACACATTTTAAATGCAAAAAACATTAATTATTGAGGTAGTTCAAGCTGTGAATGTTTTATAACTCTGAGTAATGCATATCATATTCAAATGACAGAAATACATTGAGAACTACTAATAATGATACCCGGTGTCTCCAGGCTATTGAAAATGGTGGCTTATTTGGTTATGTAAATGTCAGAATGATGTGACTCTGATCACTGCCTAATTCATGTCAGTGGCCAGATTTGCTTGTTTGATGCTCTTACCATGGCTGGGTTGGGATTACTCACTTTGTATTTGATTTTTTTGCATGTTTAGCATATTTTTTGCTGTGGTTCATCTGTGTCCATACATACCCTTTTTTTCCAAGAGCTATATTTTTAATTCCAAAGTCCCCAATAACCATTTTAGAGGTATTATTTTATTGACACTTAGAGGAGCAGTGTTAATTAATTCTTACTTAGTTACCAATCTTTCAGACGAGGCTCTTTTCTAAATTAAAGACTTGTTTTTGTGAATGCAGCCTATGTTGTGATTGTGTCCTAAATGAGTGATGTAACCTTATTTCTGCTATCCAGAAGAGTGGTCCCCACGAATAGACCATATTGGATTTATGTTTGTTTTTTGTTTCTTAAGTAATCCAGGTGTATGAGATTATATTTACTTAATTAAATTGGTACGGTTGCTGTGGAGGTCACCACAACCATGGAGTTTGACCACTAAAAGGGCACTATTTTGGGCATGAAGTTTACATGTATCTAATTTAATTTCTTTGTTCGTGTTACAAAGCTTCTGCATCAGTTTTTAATGTTCTGTTTTAAATTCACTACCAAGAGCTGTGTCTGAAACCGCCATCAAAGCGTGTTCCTTGGTACTGTGTATGAGAAAGAGGACTTGGTCATTGTGTCTACAGAGTCATTCCCTGTAAGGCCAGGTGCTTAGAATTTAGTTAATGCTTGGCTCACTCATTGATTTGTGCTCAGCACTAAGGCCAGTGTAAGCGACAGACATGGCTAACTCTACAATCCCGACGAAGGATGATTTTTTATTATTTTCCCTCTCTCTCTCTTACGACTAGGAAGTACTGATTTTGTAGCTCTGCATGCAGCTCTGCATGAAGCTCCGCTTGCCAATGGAAACATAGGCCTTGACTGCCTGGTGGAGAACTTGCTGTGAGCCTGAAAGTGGTGCTCAGCACTGGCAGCGGCAGCAGTCTCATCCGGAGTAGATGCCCATGAAAGGCACTGACCATCTGTCAGGTGATTACTGCAGGTGCACAAAGAATCGCAAAATTCTGGAGACGCATTGCTAGAATTAGAATCTTAACGTGCTGCTGATGCCAATTATATTCTCAGTAGTGTCACTGGAGTTTTGACTGAGTGAGTTTGGTAAGCCTGAACTACATCTCAGCGGAATGCTGTTGGAATTTGCTCTGACCTTGAAATCATGAGTAAACTCATGGGTGTTCTGAAGCACTGAAGTTCTGAGGCTTTAGAGGTGACTATACTGGCTGAGCATATGTGAAAATGTGGAAACCAAGTTGAGAAATTTCCATGGCACAGTTTTTTTTTGCCACCAAGCTTGCCAAATATTTTTTTGGCAATTACGTCGCTAAATTACCTAGCTAGAGGCTTGCAAAACACCTTTCCTGTCACTGTTTACAGATATAACATCAAATGTTGTCAGCATGTTTGGGCTAACCAGACTACTGACTTGGAATTTTGACTGGGTCCCTTAATTATCACAAGAGGCACCAACTCAAGAGACAAGAGAAACAATAAGTTTGTAGCCTGGTTAGAAGTACTATTCCTATGGGCATGAACGCCTGATAGACCCCTCCCACTCATAAGGCGCTAATCCGGAGATCACTCTCCATTCTGTCAGTGGAACCAAAATTGTATTGGTTAATGAATGCCCCCCTTCACCACCAACTTTGTGTTGAGCCTACATACTCAGCTGTTTTGTTTTGGAATGCTTTATATTAACGGTAATCACTTGTAAATATTTTCTAATGTATGGGTTGTTTAATCAGCTGGCACCAACCTCTGGCTTAATTGGCTTAGACTCACATACAGGAGGGCTCATTATTGAAATTATTCGTAGACAGCGGAACCAGAAACAGGTGTCTACTCAAGCTGCGGCAACGTAACATAGCAGTGACCTCCCTCTTTAAAAATACTCTCTGTAGAAGCACTTCGTCTCCTGTTTCTTTTTTCTTTTGTTTGGCAAACCAGCTAGGGAAACATTGATCCATTACAGTTTTATTTATTTCGTTTTTCTATAGCTTGTTACCATTTTAGCGATGCTTTGCTCATTATAGCCGCAGTACACCACACAACTTTCCCACCCCAATTTAAACTGCGACAAAATCAAAAAATGTAAAGCATGCTAATTGCACTATACACGACCGTGTTCGATAACTTTTTCGAAAGAGAAATGAGATACCGAAAAACTGAAAACGTTATTAAATACAATTTCATTTCTTTAATTATTGGATTGTCAAAGTTTTGATTTGGTAAATTTTCACATTAAAACTCACCCTCACTAACCATTCTACCAATCGTAATGGGTATGTTTTCTGGTCAATAATATTCACTTGATTTTATCTGTTAACAGTGACAGTTTAAACACCACACCATGTGACATTGGAGAGCTGACAAGCTCATCGCAGTTGCGTCAAAGGGTACAGGCGTACATTACATTCGTGTCATCAGGAGACCCCTGGTTGTCGGAGGCCCCTGGGTACTTGCTCCATTTGCCTGTTCGTTGAGCCAAAGAATCGAGTCTTGACTCCAGGGGGATAGGTCACTTTCCATAGTGGAAAGTATTTGCTACACATAGTTGCTTTGACTCAAATGACAAAGGTACCTCTCTTACTCATCCACAGCCACAGCTAGATAGAATAGATTTGGAACAGCGTATGATTATTCCCCCTTCCGGCAACATGATTTAATGCTTGATGGTTTAATTATATGTCTTTTTACCCTTAGTTACTAGGCCAGTTCTTTTACTTTTGTTTCTTTAGATGATGGGCACAAGGTTAAAATACAAGCCCAATGTCGCACTATCAAAGTATTGTTGTAAAAGAACGCGCCAATATTTGGCCTTATAAGTGAGAACACCTTAAAGTCAGTGGCATGCTTTTGGGGGGTCAGGCCTGGGACATATTGTATTTTTCTGTATGTAAAGCGTCTTTGTGACATGGAAACATGTGAAAAGCAGTTTATAAAAATAAATTGATTGATTGATTGATTGAAGTCAGTGCTTTATATGCTAAGACTGGTTTTATGTGGACAAATGTTTGGTGACAGTGTCGGGCTGCCTCAGAAAAGGGCTTCTTTCTGCATGGAATTAAGTTGTTAACACGTCCCTCCTCCAGGTCTTTCTCAAACTTCAAATCGCAGATAAACAGGTGTAGCAGTAGGTGTTACAGGTATCACAAAAATTACTTTATTTAATATACAGACAACTACGTAACCCCGAGAAGCTCTAATTCTTCCTCAGCTGTTCAACCAACAGTCCTCAGGTAGAAGAGTACATTGACTGGCTCATTAAACATATAACACATGTTTACAGATTGAATTAGCTTTCTCTTGTAGAACTGCAGACCAAATGAGAGAAATGTGTTAGGCCAGCAGACCAACATTGCGTCACTAGCAGCCTATTGGTGTTCCCTAGCTCGTTAAAAAATAAATAAAAAAAAACTGGCATCAGCTTTCCTGCAATTTAAATGATTTGCTTATTGTTCAACTGCTTACAGCATAAGGTGATTGGAAAGCCCTCATTTGAAAGTATCAGGACCAAGCGCTCCCCAATAAAACTAAAATGGACTTAAAGCCAAACGCTTGTATAACTAAATAAATCATTTTCTGTGTCTATTAAAATAAAGTGGCTATTCTTTATATGGTCTTTCCATGGCTGGTTTCCATGGCTGTATTGGTTGCACCTCTTATTATGTTTTTTTCCATTATAGGTGTCACAGCGGCTTAGTGGTTAGTGTTGGTTACTCCCAGCATCAGGGTCCTGAGTTTTAATCTATCTCTGACCTACCCCACACCCCGTGTCCCTAAATTGGATAAGTGTTTTTCAGAAAATGAATGGATTATAGCCATGTTTCTATATGTAGGTTAAGTGATCGTATGCATTCGCCTGATGAAGGTCCATCCAATGATCTGTAAATACATTTTGCTGAATTCAGAGAATTCACCCTTTCTCAGTTCAAGAACTAGAAAAACTCTTTCCATCTTTGATGATTCTGCTTGTGGTGTTGGGGGATGGAAGCAATTTGGGTGATTAATTGCTATGCAACCTGTTTTACATGGAAATGCCCTGACCTGGGTTATTCCACCCAGAAACACTCATTTCAACCTCAAGCTTAACCCACCCACATACACAAACCACACGCACACACACACACACACACACACACACACACACACACACACACACACACACACACACACACACACACACAC
>JAOVYW010037506.1:0-27435 GCA_025775045.1 Hiodon tergisus | reverse complement strand
GATAGATAGATAGATAGATAGATAGATAGATAGATAGATAGATAGATAGATAGATAGATAGATAGATAGATAGATTCCACCCTTCCAAAAAACGACATCTAGCGACATAATGTATGCTTTATGGGAGGTATTCTGAAGACTTTTATTTAGAAAATTAGACTTTGAAACTGTGGAAAATATTTATAACTTCCGGATTGGGAAAGAGAGCTAGTGTTGCTAACGTCATTTTTCTGCTTTGAGATAGCTACATGCGATTTGTTCTGTCACGGGTACCACAAAACCGACAGAAGTTGAAATTGAAAATTGTATGCCAATTCTGTGAAGGAAGACGAACAGAAAAATTTGACTACGTAATAGTAACAGAGGGATTGTATTTACAGAAAATAGAATACAATCCCGGTTTTACGTTGACAGTTCTGATTTTAGATTTACTCTTCGTGCTTTACGTATGGAATTATATACGATCTTCATTTTATGTGTGTACAAACTAAAGGCAGATATATAACTCTATACATCCGGTTGTGCTCAGTTTCAACGCGATACTATTCATTTGAACGGCTCCATTATTTAAAAAAAAACTAGACACGAAATCAATGGATTCCGAAATACAAAATTTTGATGCCGCCCTTTAATTTTTATTTTATTTAAACAGAAGTGTCTCCAGGTGGTTGTCAAAGACTATCCTCCTATTCACCAATAACACTGCACTGGAAACATTCGATACGATCAGCATACCTGTCAACCACTCATCGGGCCTTCCCGGGGTATCAGACCTATAACTGGAGTCACTCGCGACCAGATACACGAACACATTTTTATAATTCCATTATGTAGCGGATGGAATCCCATCAGCAGAATGTTAAAATGTCTAAGTGCTGCTATGCTAGTTAAAGATTTAAGCTAGTAATACGTCACGTTCAACAGGAGTCCATTGTATTTATCTTTAATTCATTTACCCTAGTATAATTGTGTTTTAAAAGGTACGTACCTGTTCTTCACCGATGTATTTTTTTATTTGCGTATCAGTCAATCAATTTTATTTTTATACAGCGCTTTTCACATGTTGCCATGTCACAAAGACACTTTACATACAGAAAAATACAGTATGTCCCAGGTGTGACCCCCCAAAAGCATGCCAATGGCAAAGAAAAACTCCCTAGGCTGGGAGGAAGAAACCTTGAGAGGAAACCGGCTTAGTGGGGAAGCCCATCCTCGGCTGGCCGGCACTGGGAGTAGAATCAAAGAATTTAAATGTCCATGATGTGCAAGGCCCTCCCGTAGAGGAGTTCCAAAAAATGTAATATCCGGAGGATATTGCACACAACACACCCAACCACAAACACAACCAAAGAACATAATCCTGATGGCTGGAGTCCAGCCTAATGGTCCACTGGTAGTGGTGGTGTAAGTGTTAGTTTCGTATTATGCTCCAATTTAGGAAACATATCGTACACTACATCATGCCATTAAAATGTTAATGTGACTTAGGTAATGTCATAAGTAGAGGGGTGCCGGGCGATTAGTTAAATAAAACACAAATACGATAAATATTTCTGATTGATCAATTAACATTATCTCCAGTACCAACACAACATTCAGAAGTAGTTAACAGACACTATTCACTTAAAAGTCTGTAGTACTGTGGGTCATTTTTAGCATTACAAAAATGAAGTTTCTTGACATTGTACTCATTGTTAAATTGTGTTGTCGCATGAACAAACGACACATTATGTGGCTGCTTGTAAAACAATAAAGACGTACCCACGAGCAAAATCAGGTTTTGAATAGGGTTGCATGGGTATTATTGAAGAAATAATTTCAATTTGATGCAAATGGATTTTATCGAAAAGAACAATAGTATACTAGTGACTAATATAAAATAGTCAACTTCATTTCCCCCCCCCAAACAAATTGATTTCCATCTTTTACCAATATACTCGCTCAACCAAATCAGTAATACCGATCTGCCATTCAGTATTCCTGCCAAGATTAGACCGAGTGAACAGCAGATCAGAACCATTGAGAACGCACTTGACATTAAAATATACCATATACATATATTAAGGCAATTAATCGAATACCAAAAAGTATTAAAATTAACACCATGACTGGAGGAACTCAATTCTCAGCTCTAGTCAAGTGGTAGCTTAACAAAAGCATTGGTTGTCGAATGTTTCCAAAGATGGAGACCATAAATACCTACTTATAGCAACAAGAAATTGCAAATGATAGTCATTCACTACCAGCTTAAAATGATCGAATTTGGCTCAGCTCAAATGAATTAATAAAAAAAACCCTTCCCACTAGTTACATATTAAATACCAGCATCACATTATCCTCTACTGGCAGAGATTAAAAGACCATTAGCCACAACCCTTTAAGGCCTTGTGTACACACACACACACCTCATAACCCACAGATGACAAGCAAAAATATGCTACCAGAACACCACTCCATATACAGGTCTCCAATAAAGAGCCAAATGAATGCACCCTTTTTGTATGCAAGGAAAAAATGTCAATGCATAGCCCAGATACTGGGACACCGAACACTGAATAAGAATTTAAGACCAGTGCTCACATAATTGGCCTATACAAGACCAATGGAGTACCTAAAATCACCAGTAAGAAAATTACGACAGTAAAAACCAAACCAATTTGAGTCAAACATAGAATCAATAAATACAAGAGTGAGTTTAAACATAATTTTATTCACTTTCAAGGCCTCTATATAGTGCCAATGACAAGCAATAACACCAACATGTCACCTTCACCAGGAAGGCCCCAAGTCAGGGCCTACTTAAAAGCCAAATCACTCATATCAGGTGGTAACAGACTCTGCATGTAGCCTGCTCGAAACACTTAACTTTTCCCATGATAAAGATCACATCAATACAGTGAAACGTCACCCAACAGGATCAGTCCACTGTCCCCAGTCTTGTAGGGAACCACCAGGAAACCTGCAAAAGTCTCAGATGTCATGATTACAGGAGGACACCAGCAGGTAGTTGGAGATTAGAAAGATCCACTGGGCATGCAATAGACCCACCCCAAAGGAAAGAGTTACCCACATGGGAAGCCAGAGAACCTGCAAACAGAAATGTTCTGAGTATTGGGGAAGGAAAGGTGTGTAGCCACCAAGTTGATCTCCCCAGAGAGTCACTGGAATTTAGCCACCGACATAAGTTGTTTAGTCGCATGAACCTGAAGGAAAAACACTGAACATCTGTGAGCATGACCAATTACCACTTTTAAGCGATTGAACAATTTAAAAAGAACGCAAATTACTTTACGCTCTTGTTCACAACTGCAGAGAATAGCATACCACTTGGCTCCATTGCACTGGTCAGAATGTGACCTCATTACCTGAGGCCTGAGCTCTCAGACGCCAACGGCCTGCAGCTGGCAAGGCTGAGCGAAGAGCGCCCTCTGCAGACAGTCAGCATCAGATGCAACGCTGTGAGACAGGGAAAATCCAACAATGAATCTCGAAACTTGCCAGAGAGTGGGGAAACTGTCCATAGCCTAGTGCTGCCAACTTACATGCGTGAAGTAGGATGAACTGCAAAACAAAATTTAACCCTTAAAATTTATAACCAAAACGAGAAGTGCTCTTAAAACAAAAAGCTATGCATTTGCCGAATGGCATTTACAGTGGATTTAATACAGTTACAGAAACCCGTGCACACCTTGGTGTCTGTAGTCGTTAAAGTCTGTATTAGAGTCATTTGTCCATTTTGAACTTCATTAGCAAGTCGAAATGCATCCGTCACCGAAATGCAATCATGTTCTCGAAGTCTCTCTGCTGGAATTCAAGAGTGCCTTCATACGCCCGTTCTAAAGACGCATACACGCTCTGAGGTGAAAGAGAGTCGGCGTAACAGTGCTCCTTTCGGCTGTGTCGAGATAAATCGATGGCAGTCTGTTGATTGTCACCTGGCAGAACATCTCCTCCGCGGTCGCTCAGAAGATCCTGGTAGACTATGTCCATTAGATATTGCGTGGTATTCCTGGGAGCCATTGTCGCGACTGCTCTCTGGTCCTCAGATACCACGGGTGGAAGCTGGTTCTTGGCCTTCTCCAGGCAGTTTACAAAACGACGTTGGTAGTAAATCGATATGACGTAAATTCTCCTGTTATAATCAAACAATCTGTATTTTTTTGTTGTAGCTTTAAACAACTCGGTCTTCCTTTGTCTTATTTTCTGCCCATCGCTGCGAATACACTTTCGAGGCCTCCATTTTGTTCGGTTTGTTCTCCGACAAGAGCACACCACTTTCATATTCCCATTTTCAGCCATATTCTCCATACACATTTCACTCAGATAGTGTTACACAAATTACCGAGATACCTTTCAAATTAAGTCAATTAAAATTTTCCGTCTTACGACAAGTATATATATATAATTTTTTTAAAGTACATGTATTATAAAAATAATAAACTAGTAACCATTAAACAATCACCGCAGACGCAGCCAATTTACCAACCGGAAAAGAAGTAAAAGGATTACGTGAGACTTGCGTTTTCATGGGGGGAAAAGTGGGCGGGCTTTGAATCACGTGTAACAAAAAGACAAGACAACAACCAATTAAACAAATCAACACTCTAAATTCGTAACTTATATTTCACGTAACCCGGATGCAGTTTTCAAACCTAACGTCCTTTCTTCTTTTTAATGTTTTAATATATTGTAAGTAGACTAACATTTTTTAAAAAAATGCAAACTTACGCTATTAAATATTTTAAAATAGTCAGCTACCTTCTTTTTTAACTATAAAGCAACCAGTTAACGCAAGAAGCATTACTTTTTACTTATTCCATATATTGTGACGTCATTGGATTTTAAAACGTTATTTTGTTGGTTTTTTCCTTTATAAAAAAGGTAGCTATGCCAAGCAAGGAATCTAGTTAAGTAGACAAATGGTGTATCTTACAATTGAATTGGGCTATGTGTTTTAGACAAAAAAAGCAAGATTATGCCAATTTACTTATGAATGAAATATGACGAACGAATATTCCCTGTTTTTTAATTTTTTTTTTAATTTAGTCGAAATTTCTCAGAATGATAGCTTGAAGCCTATATAGGCAGAACAATCAAAATAGAATGATGCTGGAAACAATAAGACCTCATTTCCGGGTCCCGAAAATATCAAACGTCATAATAAAAGTCTTTTTGGGACGACGTATTTTAAATGTTAAATGCATAAAAAAATTAAATATTACGTAGTTGACAGAAATATGGTTTTGTTTATCAACGCAATTTTAGTTTTGTAAATTGTATTATGAAATAACGATAAATCAAGGTTTCTATATACATTTTATGGGCTATCGAAGAGAAACACACTTTTCTGCGCTGTATGTCACATACATATTGCTGTCTCTAGTAGGGCACTTAAAAGACGGCGGAGACCGCCATCTTTGATATGCTGAACTGGTAACCGCGAAGTACACTTCTATCTAGTGCCCTTCGTTGCATATTTTGTCTTTCCGAAGGGTACGAGTTATGTACACCAATTATTCAATCATGGAATTCGCTTATAAAGGTAGGTAAGGGATACCATGTGCTTAATGTTATACGCATTTTAAATATTCATCATTGGTTTAAATATGGTATGTAGCAAGCTAACCATTAGTACTAGACCTATTTTTTGATTTACAATTTTATTCATTCTTTTTTTTTTCAATAACAGTGACGGACGAGGACACAGCAAATCTAATAAAATTGCGTGCAGCGAATGACGCTCTGTTCACGGGGAAGAGAAATGCTGCCAAATTTGGCTGGAGGTCAATTTACTTTATGAGGAAGCTTATTCTTCAACTTTACTTATTAATGTCTTTTTGTTTTATTTCCAAATAATAATTTTTAAAAACGTAATTTATGCACTGTTATATCCTATTACAATTCTGTATTATTTGATATACTATATAATCCATACGAGTGTATTCCCTTTTTAGGGCAATATTGAAAGAACTGGGTTTGCAAGGCAAGTTAACGTCTGATCAAGCTGCCAAAAAATGGGAAAACCTGAAGAAGAAATACAAGGTAGCTGCCTGTGATGAGTGAGTGAGGTACCTGTGAGCTGCATCTGTTGTGTGATTGAGATGCCTGGTATGTGTGGGTGATCTGCCTGCGTGCTGTGTTTGATGTGTGTGTGAGCTGCGTCTGTTGTGTGATTGAGCTGCCTGTGATGTGTGGGTGATCTGCCTGTTTTATGTGTGTGTGAGCTGCCTATGAGCTGCCTGTGATGTGTGAGCGATCTGCCTGTGAGATTTGATTTGTGAGTGAGATGTGTTTAATTTTTGTCCCAGACCTCATACTATGTTCATCTTATCATGTGGATAGGCGTTAAAATACCCTCATGCTGGTCCAGGCACCGAGGGTGTGGAAGTTACCTCATCGCCTTGGCAGTGGTTTTACCTCATGAACGAGGCCATGGAAGGACGGCTCTCTGGATGTGCTCCTGTCCTTATGACCTCTTTGTGTGGTGACGAGGAGCAAGAAGCGCCAGCACCACCACCCCGAAAGAGGAGAAGGACATCAGAAAAAAACGAAATTCTGGATTTCTTAACAGAAGAGGCGGCTCGAGTGGAGAGGATGGAAACAGAGGTGAAGGAATTGGCAGTCATGGACAGCGATAAAGAGGTAGTGGAGAGCGAGAGGGGTTTGATAGACAAGGAGAGGGCAGCATTGGATAAAGACAGGGTGCGGCTGGAGAGAGACCAGGCCGCAACAGACAGGGATCGGGCGGCACTGGAGAGGGAAAGGGCCGCCGTGGAAAGGGACAGGGCCGTACTGGAGAGGGACAGGGCGGCCGTAGAGAAAGATAGGGCGGCACTAGAGCGGGACAGGGCTGTACTGGAGAGGGAGAGGGCGGCAGTGGAGAAAGATAGGGCAGCACTGGAACGGGACAGGGTGGCACTGGAGCAGGACAGGGAAAAGACCTCAGCTATTGTAAAAAATGACACAACTGAGGCGGAATCGGACGAAGGCTCTTTGGAAAGGAGAAAAAGATTCCTCTCTCTATTTGAAAAGCTTATTGAAAAACTGTAAAAAAAAAAAAAAAAAAAAAGACCATAAATAATATTAATAAAACAGTGTGTTTTATTTTTAATGGTGTGGTCTGCATAAGAACAATATATCGCTTAGACCCAGCACTCTATATGTGTTAATTGGTCTCCCGATAACCCTTCACTGCCGGATTAGTAATTTTATGTATTTGTTCATATTTGACATGTACTGTTGTGTACTACTGACATGTACATCATACACTCAGGATTATGCCATGGCGATTTTGTTTGTGTCTTTAAAGAAAAAAACAACTGCATACTATTGGATCTTGATTGAATGGAAATATTTAGCTTTAGTTTGATTTGAATGTTAGAAGGGAAGGAAGTATTTTATCTTTTGTGAGACGGCCTTTTCGAATGTGAAACTTCAAATGCACTCCTGTTTTGGATTGGTCATTTAAATAACTTTATTCAAATGTGGTATTTCCATACAAAGGTAATTGGTTACTGATGACCCATACCTAATCCCACCCCAACCCTAACCTTAATGGAGTCATACAATAATTTTATCATCTTTATCAGGTCTAGCCTATTTGCCCAAGCACAAAAAAAACATTGCATTGTAATATACCAAACGTGGCAAATCATTTAAAACATTTTTTTCCAGAATATATATTTTTATATCAAAGGCTTTAACTCAGCAACTACTGCCTTTGTGTGTTCTGCTTTTCAGCTTGGCTTTTTCTGACAGCTCCAGTTGTTTCATTTGTACTGCAGTCTAGTTTATATGTTAAAATGACCAGTATCAGTCATAGTTAAAAAAACAAAAAACAGATGTTTTTCATTAGAAAATAAAACTGACACAAATTAATTTGTTTAGTTTGTTTGTTTTGGATCAGGAGAGGACGGTTCCTGGTGAAGGAGAGTACATTGTGATTAGATGAATGCTCCGACAGGCACTCGTGGTAGGCAGATGTATGCCTGTGGGGTCCTGCTGAGGTTGATGGGATTGCCGTCGAGTCGGATGTCCTCCAGTGCATTGCGGATGAAGTTTAAATCTTGTGGGTTACAGAACGTGTCATCATGTATCATCTGGATGTTGTTGTTCTGAGAAGGAAGAGCAAAATATGAAAACGCTCAAACTTACCTGTATAACTAATAAACGTCATCCAGATACTGACATAATTAATTAAATCTCAATAATAACTCAACATCTTAAGACACAGCCTTAATGTAGTTTTAAAAAAAATGTTTACATGTGGATTAGCGAAACGTAATTGCTCGTCCGTTGTATTGAGTTTTTCTTTATTGCCTGACAGCCAGTGAAATTAATATAAATTAATATAGCGATGTCATTGACAGTATTTGAAGATTCAAAATATTTGTGCCGCAAAAGGCATTTGGTACAATGGTACAACAGCTAGCTAGATACCAACATAACCATCACTGTACTGACATAAGTGAACAAACAATATATTTTTGGCATTCTGGAAGAACCTTGAATATCCAGAGAGTAAAATTTTAAGGAGCAACAACATTTATTTTCTCTTCATGATAATGTAAGAACATGGGGGTTAATCTGCAAAAACAGGAGGTATTTCCAGGAAAAGGAAAATATGCAGTGGTCAGAATACTGCTCACTACCACCAGAGGGCAGTCTGAAAACATCTGTGATACCTGTATGTGCAGGGAACGTAAATTGTTGGGCAGTGGCACAGGGATGTGGTCGATGTTGTTGTCAGTCAGAGAGAGGTACAGCAGATTTTGCATTTCCTGCCCAAAGAACAACCCAGAGGACAGTCAATGCGTTATTTTGCTACAAAATTGTGTAAAAGTAAAAAAAAACGTGTAAAAGTAAACTTACGCAGTTTATTGTTTTACTCTCATTATATTTTCTTACCTTGAAGGCCTCTTTCTGGATGCTTGTGCTGCCCAACTTATTGTGGCTGGCATCGATAAAGGTCATGGTGGCAGGTAGAGCAGGGAGCAGGGATATCTGGTTCTCCCTCAGAACCAGTTCCTCCAGGGACGGCAGACCAAACAGCGCATCTTCGTCCACGACTGAGATCTGGTTGTTGGTCAGGTCAATTCTCTTCAGCTTGTCTGCAGAGCCACACAACACACAATTCTTTCTGTCTAGTGTCTACTGTCAGGTTTAACTAAACCTAGTTTTAAGTAATATGCTTGAAAGTCTTCTAAATATAATATTTCTCCTTTTCCTATCTGTCAGGATCCCCTGGTCAGCTGAACCTCCTCTACTGCGGTGCAATGTAACTGCTCTGTAACCTTCTCTACTGCGGCGCACTGTAACTGCTCTGTAACCTCCTCTACTGCGGTGCTCTGTAACTGCTCTGTAACCTCCTCTACTGCGGTGCTCTGTAACTGCTCTGTAACCTCCTCAACTGCGGCGCTCTTGGCACATACTCATCTGGGCAAAGTCAGACTTGTTGATTTTTGTAATCTTGTTGTAGCGTGCATAAAAATGAGTGGTCTCTTTAGGGAGGGGAGGGACGCTCTCCAGCTTTGCATCATCACAGTAGACAGAACTTCCGAGGCAGATGCACAGCAGACAGGTGGGTAGACCTAGAGATACGGAGTGAACAGACTGTCTCAGGCACTCTCAGGTCATTGTTAAGCATGCCTTATTGCAATATACGATGAAAAGATCTACAGAACAGAGTATTTTAATTAGATTAAAATGTCTTATACTGTCATTTATTGACAGCTGAGGAACGGTTTAATTTCAGGTGAGTTGTTCCACTTTGGTACCCTGTTAGGTTTAGGAAAAGAAAGAATTGAGGAGCGGTTTCATTTCAGGTAAGGTGTTTCACGTTGCTGTATGTTAGGGTTAGGGAAAGGGAATTGAGGTGCGGTTTCATTTCGGGTAAGTTGTTTCACATTGTTGCGTGTTAGGGAAAGGGAATTGAGGTGCGGCTTCATTTCAGGTGAGGTGTTTCGCATTCGGACACAAGCTCTAGACAAAAAAAAGTAGTCAGCAGAGCAACTGGTTCCGGGTTTGAACTCAACCTTGCTTTTCCATTGGATTTATTTAAACACTCAATAAGAATTAAGATTGATTATTCAGAAAAATATATACCAGTTGAAAAAGACAGAAGTTATAGATAAACATATTTTATATTCCCTCTCAATTGTGGGCCTCAACTTCAACTGGCATGGAGGTATGGCAGTGCAGTCAAGAAGTAACCAAAGTCTTCAGATTTAATTAAATAGCTTATGAGTGAGTGTGGACTTTAGACCATGTTACAGGTAGGTGGGAGCTGTTAAACTCACATATTTAGTGTGCATTTGGACTGACTGACCGAGGTCGCTAGAGAGTACGGGATCAAAGAGGTTAGGGTTTGAGTTGAACCAGTGTTGAGTGACACAGGTGTGAAGTAATGTTTGGGACTGGCACACAGTGTAACTGTGCTGTGTTACCTTTGCGGGCGATCCACACTGACCTTCCTGTGTGTCAGGACCCATCAGCACCCCAGAGCCTCCGGAGCTGTGAGTGGAGGTGAGAGGCCTGAGAGGAAACTCATCTTCCTCCTCCTCCAGAGAGGCAGCAGGGGCCTGGTAACTGTCCACCAGGGGGGGCAATGTGCCAATCTCTATCTGCAGCCCAGAGCATCACCTGTCAGTTTTAACATGTCTATAGCCAGTTGGATGCAGTTGCACCTTACAGCCAGCCAGTGTGTTTTAAATGCAGGCCCTCTAACTTCCCAGAATCCTCATATTTGTAAACACCCACAATTGTGATCCACCAGGTATCAAATTAAATCAATAAAAACACAAACCCATCCCTGGACATACTGATCAAGAAAACCAAAACCTATGCACTTTTTGTTTATAGTCACTTGTGATAGGTTTAAATCTTCTGTGAATATTCTGTCTTCACAAACAAAGCCTTAACCAAACCAAAGGAATATTGGAGAATTTCCAGCTGCAAAATTATTGTCCACAGTTTCTCTTCATCCCACATGGGGGTGCTCAAAATCCAGTTTTGGTGTTATACAGCCACGTTCTCCAGCTGGTGCTCGTAAAACTGATTCTCTCTTCCAGGAATGGTCCTTGTGGAACCAAGACACTCATGGTAGCCATGCACAACATTTTTCACTGCACTCAGTTTACAGTTTAGTGCAAGTTTGAGAACTTTTCTGCAAAATAATAAAACCTTTTTATATTGTAGTCAGCCCTATAAATTAGATTCATCAAAAATTAAAGATGTAAAATATTATTATATGCTGAAAAAGATCTAATACGGGGTTTTGAACCCTGCTTCTACTATGTTAATATACCCTTTCTTTACTATGTCAATCTACCCTGTATTTACATCGCTCTGGATAAAAAAAATGCTAAATGACTAAGATGTAATTAAAATGTAAAGAAACAACCATGTTTATATACAGAATAAAGAAAGCAAACAGCTGGCAATCAGAACAATGTACTAGAAACAAACCAAGAAGGCAATTGTCAGACATCCAGACTGGCATGCTTTTGGGGGGTCAGGCCTGGGACATACTGTATTTTTCTGTATGTATTTTTCTGTTTTCTGTATGTATTTTTCTGTATTTCTGGATAAGCCACGTGATGGAATAGTAGCTCCTCTTGCTTTGCTCCTAATGGACAGTTTCCAGTTAGTCACAGTCCCGGAAGTGCTGATACAAGCAAAGACCACTGAATGCTCACATAAGCAAAGACAACTAACAGCTGATATACGTAAAAGTACCTAATAAGCGCTCAACAGAAGCAAAGGCTAAGACTAAGTAAATTTTCAAAATTTAAAAAGAAACCCACACAGCGGGAATGGAATGACCGTGCCTAACATTGACTTGCACTGTCACCAAGATACACTTTAGCGCATCATTTGAAAATCTTTTGAAAGTTTGTGAAACCTTGTGTAAACAACTCATTTTAGTAAATTATGTGCCAAACTAGTTCATTAGAAAATTAAATTATGTCATTCATCAGAAATTAAATCATGTTATTTGTGACAAATCAATTGTAATAATTTGCCATAACAAATAAAATTTGACTGATTGACAGTCCTGCCAATTGAATCCACCCCAGCAGCAGAATGGCAATTGTGCACCGCTGCCGTGCTCTCCCGGTCACAATAGGCTAATGACATATGCTGCAAACTCTAGCTCAAAGGCTCAGTCTGTGCTCAGGCGAGCACTAACTGAGTCACTAGGGAGACACCAGTGTCTTTTTGATAGTGAAGTCTGGTAGGGGATTCATGTCCACTGGCCTTAGCTGATGCAGGAGAGGTACCTGCAGATTCATGACTGTTGTTCTGGGTCTTTTTTGTGACTTCCTGGACAACTTTGTGCCTTGGTCTTGAAAAGATTTTGGCAGGAGGATCACTCACAGGAAGTTTCAGTACTGTCTAAAACTGTCTGAATTTGGACATTATGGCTCGGACTGTAGTTCGGTAGAGCCCCAGAGCCCCAGAGCCTTATAAATGTTTTTTAACCGTAATTTCTAGAGGAATTTCTTTTGACCATACTATATTGAACCAGATTACAGCTGATAATGTATGGAGTTGAGAGCCTAGCTAGGTAGTTGACATCAGCATCAGCCTCAGAATTTAAAGGATTCCTTCTGAAATGTATTGTGGTAGTTTTATTTAGTGTTTCATTCTGGAACACGCAGTGGTATGAGACTTTCTGTTCCAAATCTCTCCTGAAGGCAGACGTTTTTTCTGCTCTTCCCACTCGTTTACATCTCCCACATTGTTTTGTGACCTTGAAAGCACTCTAATTTGTGGTAAAGCTGTCTAGGCTTAGATCAGCCAATGGCTGCCTCCAAAGGCAGCCAGTAGAGTATAAATACTGATCAACTCTTTACGTACCTCTAAGCGATGAGTTATGAGCACCTGAGCTATAGAGCTGATTCAAAGGTGTTTGTCTCTGACAATGATCCAGGACAGTCTAGGCCTGTGTTTGAAAAAATATATATTTTTAAGGTGTTTAAATTGTGCCTGGCACTACCCTGCAATCCCAGCAGGACCAAATAGGATCCAACAGGACCCAGCAGGGCCCAGCAGGATCCAGCAGAACTCAACAGGATCCTCAACTAAGGGTACTGTTAGGCCCATAGATGCAGCATGGTGCAGTCCGACACTTAGAACAAGGCCATTGGATTAAGATACCCTTATGTACCTACGTAAGTTTGTGTTCAAAATAGTACATGAATGAGACAGAGACTAACACTCAGGACCTCAACGCCAACACTCAACACAAGTGGCATTAAAGTCAAGGAGGTCATGGCATCGTACCTGGGGTTCATCGATGGTCAGTCCGTCTTCGAAGTCGTAGATATCCTGGTTCTCTATGTTCAAATTGTCCAGATCCACATCGTAGTTGCCGGTGTCGTAGGCATCTAACTCCTCCTGTCGAGCATGCCGTGAAGGGGCTGCCATGGCTGCCGTCAGGACCAGTAGTCCACACACGATGCGAACCAACTTCTCCATTATCCACCTCTGAGGAAGGTCAGTTTTCAAGGAAACTTAAAAACAAGAAGTCTTTGTCCTACTTTTATTATTTACCATGTGATGTTATGCATAGTTTAGAATTTTTATTAATTACATTTATTTATTATTCCAAGTTTGAGAATATTGATGACTTCAACATGAGGGAGGGGTAAATGAGCCCTGCTTAATGCCACCGTTTATATTTAACATTCAGCTCAAGGAGTTTTGTCCCATTAAGCATCATTAACATATATCTGCCTTCGGTGGGCAATGGATTGGTCAAAGGGGAATTTGTCCTACTGTCGAACAGAGAGAAACATGCTAAGGCTGGGTTAAAACTGTCTTTGTGTCTCTCATCAGTCTTACCAAAAGTGCAAAACACATGGAGATTCCCAACCCTAGTTTGACACTACGCTGCCTACATTTTTGGTTTTGTTCTAACCCGCATCTGAGTTATCTGACTTAACCTAGTCAGGAATGTGAACATAAAAAGAAAAGCCTTTTTCTCTGCAAATTTCAGACCTCAATGCATTTTTCAGCATATAGCAGACAGGCAGAAAGACCTGTTTCACACCAGGAGTTCAACAAATGTTGTCTGATGGCCCATATCAATCAAATATTTGTCTGATATGACGTATTTTACAGTCAGATTGTCACAAAGCACTTTTCATATGGAATGGGGAAGTCAGCTGGAATGCCTTAGCCCGCCACTCCTACTCTGAGCCTTTTGAGCTGTTCACGAAATACCATTCCTGAATCATAGTGTTCAGGGTCAAAGTTCACACCCCATGTCAAAGAGGAATGCTTTTAATTCAGATTAACCCTCTAACCCTCTGTCAATAGATTTTTTTTAAAATTCTTTACATTATTAGTCTTTGTGACTCCTGTGCATTTACTGAGACTAGTAACAGTGTTTCCTGCGCAGTGACTGTGACTCAGGTTTCTCTTGGTTCGTTGCTAACAAGCGTCTCCCACTGACCTCCTGGGTTTCGGCAGGCTGGCAGTACCATCGAGAGGGACACGCCTCTCCTCCAATCGGCGCTGTGCCTCTCGTGTGGGCTGTGTAGCCTGCAGTGCGGGAAAAAGACGGGGGCTCGAAGGCTACTAGGACTGGAGAACCTGCTCATACATCCTCACAAGACTTTCCTCACATAAACAAAAATGATTTTGAATGGTAGAAACTAAAATAAGTACCACTTTAAGTAACTTGTATATCATCCACTGTAGTCTGTCAGTCATTAGAGAATGTTCGTATTTCCTGCATGTGGCAGTTAAAATGATATTTTATGTCCTGATTCTGGTTCTCGTGGGCAACAATGGGCAACAACATCTCACCAGATGTTTCCAGGTGTAAATCAGATGATTATCAGATTTTATCAGATATCCTAAATATGCATTAGCAGTGTACAAGTTGTAAGCATAGTTGAACATAGATGTTACATTGATTGCATAATCTGAATTAACTGTCCTTACATTATATGATAGTATTTAAAGTGGGATATTTCATAATAATAATACTAATAATAAAAATAATAACAATTATTATTATTATTATTATTATTATTATTATTATTTGTATTATTGTTCTTATGTAAACATTATATTCTGCTATAGACTTGAAACCAAGTTAAGACTTAGGCAACCCGCTAATTGCAACATAATGATTTAATTTTGTTTTCTTTAGAACAAATATACAAAATAACAAAAACAAGAAACCACTATTAAATAGCATTGTACTAAATGTGATTAATGGATTGTCAAAGTCCCATTCTTACTTTCTGATAAGACTTTTTTAATGACTCCAAGGAATTGACAGAAAACTGAAATTGAAATTGAAAGGACTAATTCTGGACCCCCAAGTAAAAATCCAATATACATTATTTATAAATGTGTATAATAATGTATTATACTTATTATAAATGTAAACCCTTGCAATGGCCAGAGCTGAGCATGAAGTCTCATCAGCCACTTGGTAATGAGCCCACTAGCTTCAAAATAACCAAACTGTTCAGAGATAACCATTTAAAATGTATGTGAATAAAATTACATGGCAGATTAATTAGTTTGCATACTAACAACAGCATACAGGCACATATCTTGATCAGCCATGAACAAACCAGCCCAATGTAACAGTCTTATGTGGTATCGCCCTTATTATATCAACAGCTAACCTCACTGCTAATGTAGTGGTGCTCGTTTCCATACTAATAATGATATATGTCGATCAAATGATTGCATGGACTCCTAGCAACCTTGACACTGGGTGTCAAGTTGCACTACCTTTTAAGGTAAGTTTTTCCAGTCCTCTGTCATCCAGGGGTAGAAGGATATTGTACATTACATTAAAAATGAGAATGCTGTGAGTGCCTTGCTTTGCATGGGCCTCTGGCAGACTGTGGGACACAAAACCATTCTTTCAGACTCAATGCAAGCATAACGGCATCTCCACACCAGTTGTGGCTCTGTGATTAATGATATCCCTCCGCTCATCATGGTTTATCACAAGGTTGACCAAATTAACCGCATCTCATTTGTCACAATACAAGATCTTTTCTGGTGTCTACGCCAAAAACCATTCATACGTCTTCCTCATATGGCTCAGGTATCTGCACCACCCAACTTGAATATGTCTTACACTTATGGCTCAGAATTCTACACCACCCACCATATGTCTTCCTCATATGGGTCAGCCCTTTATTTATGATTAATTCACGATAGACGATTACACGATTGAGCATTTCATGTTCGTACAACTGAAGTGCCGATTACATCAAATGGTGTTGATAGCTTTCTGTAAAAGACAACTCTTTTGATTAAATGCTTTTTACTAACGTTTTAAGGATAAATTAGTTCTAAAACAAATTCTGGTTTTGTATATGTACTGATCTGACTCGCGAGAGAGAGAGAGAGAGAGAGAGAGAGAGAGAGAGAGAGAGAGAGGAATAGATGGAGGGCAAATTTTTGCCACAGAGGGTCTTTGTGATATCAAACCTTGGCCGGTCTCACCAAGCACCTTAAAAATTCCACTGGGGTTGCGGACAGGACAAGAGAGTTTCTACAGCTAGGAAACACACACGCATAACTGAAGCATCTGTGTTTTTTGTAGCTATGACTATAAGGATTTGTAAAATGATGGATGTGTAAACAAGGAATACACAAGATCAGTACTCGTTGTATGAAGAATGGTTGCACTTAGAAGATCATCACCAAATCTGGTCAATTTGGACATGAATGTGATGAGGTAACCCATCTTACTTTTCAGTAGAAACTAACATTTTGAAATTCATTATCTCAAGCATGGGATAATAGTTTATGTGGATGTGTGTGTGTGTGTGTGTATTTGATTTTCGTATTTAGTTAAAAATGAACCATTATTACTGGTTTTCCTCCAACGATAACAAACAACAGCAATGGCATGGAGCTGAACGGCTGACCAGACCAGTGTATGTGGAGATCGACAATTAAAGTCTTGTCATGATGTTATGGTATATACTGGACCAATACATTCAGAGCCAGTTGGGAAAACTACTTATATAAGTACTTAATTGTCAAGTGATGATAATGAAAATCTCCACAGTCACCTTCCTCATAATTAACACACAACACAACAGTTCAGTCCAGCTCAAATGAAATGCTCTCAAAGTTCAGAAATGCAATAGTAGAAATCACAAAATTCTCACCTCTGCCTCCTCCTGTCCCAAAATGTCTCAGCTGCTGAGCTGGAGGTGCTGAGGGCTGGTGGTCCTTGCCAATGGTGAGGGGTCGCTGCGTTCTGGATGCCAGTGAGAGGGAGGTCGGGTATGCGTGTGTGTGTGCGCGAGTAAGTGTGTGTATATGTGTGTGTGTGTGTGTGTGTGCGTGCGTGCATGTGTGTGTGTCTGTGTGTGTTTGTGTGTGCGTGTTTGTGTTTGTGTGTGTCTGGGTGTGTTCGAGTTTGTATGAATATGTGTGTTCATGTGTCTTTGTGTGAGTGAGGATGCCTTCACGGATAAGTACGCGTATCAAGAATCTGTGTGTACGTTTGCTTGTATGTGTGTGTGTGTGTGTGTGTGTGTGTGTGTGTGTGTGTGTGTGTGTGTGTCGGTGTCTGTGTGAGTGTCTGTGTGTGTAGTGGAATGCTTGCATTTGGTCTCTCTGTTTGCACCTTGCCCAAACACACAAACCTGCTGTAACCCAATACACAGTCTCCTGTTTGTTCCCCCCAAAGGATGAAACCCTGTTTTTACTGCAGCATAATTTAATCAGCTATAAGAATTAAATATTTGTCTTCCTCTTCCTAAGGTGAAAATATGACTCTTCATGTGTGTATCTGCCCAGGCCAGCTGAACAATACACCCTCTGTGCTGAGCTTTTGTGCTGGGCCTCTTGTGCCCCCACCCCCCAGCCCCACACCATTGGCAGGGGAGTACAAGCCTCACTGTTAGAAACGCTAGACAGCTTCTCCACATGTTTCTGCTGGAGGGACTGACATTTTTTAAATGTTGGGAAAGAAAAACAAAATGCTTTTCATTGGCAAAATTTAGCTGCTACCTTACACAGTTCTGACCGCACTATGGGGAACTGAAGCAGCTACTTTACACAGCTCAGACCGCCCCATAGATGGCTTACCAGCTTCCATGTTATGAGAGAGGTGAAGCCCTTTAGATGACCGTACACCAGTTATGGCCAGAGAATGAAACCATAAAAACCTCCGACCAAAGCGACCTGGTCAAGTACAGTGGGTTTCCCACTGTTTGTTTTTTACATTTTCTTTTTTAAGAAATAGAATTTAAGAAATGAATAAAACTTAAAACCCATATTTCCCATTAAAATTCCTCAGATTGGATCTGAGTGTATATGGACATATCGCCCTGCACACAGAGGAGCTCAGGGCCGACAGCAAACATGCACACACAAAACCTATTTTTCCCACAACGCTATTCTGACATTGGAGAGTGGTTACTAAGGAGGGAACTAACACAGTTGCTAGATCACAGCCATAGCCTTCTATAACATATAGGGCACATCGTTTTTTGTTGTCTTTCTTGTTGAATCCACAATTCAGAGCTTTCTAGATAGACATCAACATATTTCGACTTATTCAAATTATTTATCAGATATTATATGGTCGGATCAAAGGGTATATCATATTTGTCTTTATTCATTGAAAACAATTAATGTGCAGGCACAGACTGTGGTTCAAAGACGGAACCTACAGACCTGATATGGCAAAATCATCTCTGACTATGTATTCCTTATCTTCATAAATGACCATTGCAAGTGATATTCAGTCATGAGATGTCTATTGAGGTGATTTATTCTGCCGCTAATATGACAACAGCCCTCAGGCGACGGAAGCACACCATCACGTCTGCAGGAATAGGGGGCTTGATCTTGTTGCCATCGAGTCGGAGGTAGCGCAGCCGAGGGCTCTTCTCGTCAAAGTAGTCAACCTGTGTGTTGATGGGTATGGGGCAGATGTCTGTTCCATTTACGCCTGAAATAGTGTCGAAAACAGCTATCATCAATGCTTTTTGATCTGTCAAAAAACCTGTCAAAACTGTCAAAATCACACGATTTTTAAATATAATTTTATGTTTTTCAACCACACAATCAGTTATCTTAACCGACATTGAAAGGTTTCCATGTGGCAAGATCACAGGTCACAGTCAGTTTGTAACTTTTCAATTTAACTCCTCCTGTTAGTTTTCATTTTCATGTCAGCTTGAAGGAAAATCATTTGTAAGTCTGATATGTAACTCAACACAGGTAAAAGACCTTTTGATGCATCTCCTGACTTTTGGGCGTCTGAATATCTGACACACAAACTGTAGCACAAACTTACTTCTGATGTTATTGTGGTTGAGGTGGAGGTGCTCTAGGCTGGGGGGAAGACGAGGCACTTCGGTAAGCTCGTTGTGCGACAGCTGCAGGTCTAAGATGCTGGAGAGGTTAAAGATGTTCTTGGGGAGTCCCTGGTCAGCCAGCTTGTTGTGGTTGAGTCGGAGGAAGGTGACCTTGGGCAGGCCCAGGAAGTATCCAGGGGGAATCTTCTCAATAGCATTTCTGTCCAAGAAGAGCTGGCTGGTGGTGGCCGGCAGTCCCAGAGGCATGCTTGTCAGGCGGTTTTTGGCCAGGTTGATCTGGACCAGGTTAGTCAGGCCCTTCATGCTGGCCTCAGTGATGCTGTCGTCCTGCAACTTGTTTTCCTGTAAGTCCAGCAGGGCCAGGTGATCCAACCCAGCAAAGACGTTTGCCGGGATTTTGGATATCCTGTTTTTGGCAAGTCGGAGTTGTTCCAGTGTGCGAGGGAGCGGCATGGGGACCTCAGTCAGCAGGTTGTCCTCCATGTAGAGGTAGAGAAGGCTGGAAAGACTCTGTAACGCCCCCTCCTGCAAGCCCTGGTTGGTTATCTTATTATGGTTGAGGTTAAGCCACCTCAGCTGGGTGGCGTTTTGCAGGGCACCCTCCGAGACAACCTCGATCAGGTTGTTCTGAAGGTAAAGGTACCAGATGTGTGACGGGATGGTAGGGATGTGCTTCAGACCCCTGCTATCACAGTATGCAGCATTGGGAAAGCTAGCTGGGCAGTGACATTCTTTGGGGCATGCTTGTAACTGCGTCAGGTAGTACTCATAGGGCACAAATTGTGGATGGACAAGGCCGGCAGGCAAGAGAGCACAGACCATGAGCAAAAACCCTTTCATCTCTGTGCTCAGGCTGTGAAAAAAGAGGGATGCAGATTAAATTCCCTGGTTCAGGCCACGGTTGCCCTTGAGGCACATAACCCCAAGCTGCATGGTAGCCCCTGTTCGCTTTCCACTACTCCAGGTCATTCAGGTCATTCTTCAAAATAAGAACTGGTTCTTAATGTACATACTTGGTTAGAACAAGGAAATTATTATCAATATTTTTTTGAATTCATGAAAGCAAAAAGGCATATATTTTCATCATATTTCAATAGACTGTAAGCATATGGGCCCCTCTTATGGAAGAAGAGGTTTACGAAAATAAGAAATAATATATCAAAAACAATATTATTATATATAATACCCAAAACATGTTTGAGAATCTTATTGATTTAATTTCCTGGTAGGAACTGCATGATTGGGTTGGTTTGCTGGGGTTTGGACAGTCCCACGTGACTTCTCTCCCGTGGGGAACACCAGTGTTTCACATATTTACTGGTATTGCAAATCTTTCCTTATCATTAATAATATA
This sequence comes from Hiodon tergisus, assembly GCA_025775045.1. NCBI lineage: Eukaryota > Metazoa > Chordata > Actinopteri > Hiodontiformes > Hiodontidae > Hiodon > Hiodon tergisus. The sequence continues at coordinate 6,753 of JAOVYW010037506.1, read as the reverse complement.
CGCCCAACAACTGGAAAAATTAAATGTGTAAAAATATTTTTTATGTTATACTATATTGTGAAGTCAATTGGGAAATGACTTAAACAAAAAATGACCTTTGGAAATCTAGAAGCCGGAGTTTCAACAGAGTTTAAATAGTCCCAAGTCAGCTTTAAATTTATTCTTGACCTTTTCCTGGTTTTCTGACAGTCAACGGTAAAAACAAATCTATGATTATAGAATCTAAAGAAAAAAAAAAGTGGGATATGCTCTTGATGTAGGGGTCCATACATTTAATCCTATCTATTGCTGACCTGGGAGAGTATAGTGCGTCAAAAGCTAAGCACGCTACGTTTAAGCTAATGATCAGAAAAATGAAAAAACAGCAACCAAACTGTGAGATCGACAGGTATAAAAGTAATTTTAAAAATATTCAGTTTATTTTGTCTTACAAAACTCTATTTAAGGAAATGCATAGTTTATATGTGTTATTTAAGTCTGTATATCTTTTTAAATTTGAAGATTCTATTGGGAAGTTTTAAAAAAAAGTGATGTTGCAGATATCAGTACAGAAAGATATATACAATAAAGATAAAAATTCGCCCAAAAATTACCTGTTTTTATGGAAAATGTAGCTTGGATGTAGTTTGATGGATTTCGTGAGGTGTACTCCAGGGGTGTAGATCCTGGTTTTCTGCTGGTAGTGAGGATTCAGTCTAGGGAGAACCGATCTCTCGCAGAGCAGCACTTGAAAGTGCCTCCCAAGCCACAGGGAGAGCCTTATTAAATTTGTATTGTTGTGTATTTCCCTCCAGGCCATACCTTTGACATGGACTGTTAGATGGTGGGGGAGCGCGCATTGGCTACTGCCTGCCAGCCTATTTCCACCATTTCCAGCACGTTAAAGGAATATTGAAAAGGCGGGTTACCTCCAACACCCTCGACCGTCACAGGTCGACATTTAACTCTTTAAGTGTTAAAACAGTAATAATCAGTTTCTGTTTTTTAAAGGGAATCGGAAACATCAGCACATGGCCCCCAAGCCCCCATATCTAGGGAGAGCAGAGTGTAATGCTCAGACACGGAGGGCCTTTTGTTAATAAATTCTAACAGGCTACATCAAAGTGAGGCGGCTGGGATGAGGTGGGAGGCCGGCCAGCAGCCACTGCACATTGTTTTAGTATTCAAGATGTGTGCTCTTCGGGATCATGTTGGGGAATGTCTGTCCTCATAAGGCTGGTTTATTAGAGAGTGATTGGAAACAGATTGAGAAGGCCCTTTTTTGTTGGGAAAGGCAACTTTTATTTATCTTTCATTAAATATTTTCAAAAAGTAAAAAGAAAATATACCCATTATTTTGTGAAAGACTTTATTGCTTAGACAATAAGACCAGTATAGACCATTAGACCAGTCTAGACCAGATAGTATAAATGACATTTTAGAGGAAGGGAGAAATATTGCAAATAAGGGTAAGGGAAGAAAATACATGTACGAGCCCTTAGCCCTTAGCCCTTAGCCCTTAGCCCTTAGCCCGCTAGACTTTGCTCAACTTGGATTCACAAATGTAGATTGTATTATATTTTCATCAGGGCTGGAGGGGGGGGGTGGGGGGTGCTCACTTGGTCCTCAACCCGTAGCTGCTTGAATCCATGTGTTTGCGTAAAAACCTGGTTTGAGTTAAAAACCACTCTCCCTGAATTTATCCACCTAAATCTTCTCAAACAATGTTGATATGACAGACCTGTTTGGGATTTGGGTTTGGGCACTGCCATTCCAAAAAATCATATTTCCACAAACTCCCCAATAGTTAAAACTATTAAATAAGGAATAAAGCAAAAACTTTCAGTTTGTGAATATAAAAAACAGATCAGAATTCGTGCTGGTGTTTCGTTCGTTCCAATAGTGGTGTTATGTTTGTTTGTTTTCACTTCCATTTGGTTTTTAAATTTAAAACTATTATTTTCTTTTTAAAATATGGATGCTGTTCACCTTCCAGTCCCCTACTGCTGAAGCTCCATAATTTGTCACTTTAACAAGACCATAGTGTTATGTGAGATGTTGAAGCACAAGAGGGTCCAAACCATAGAAAACAGCTGGTTTGTGAAAACAATTGATTTGTGGCTAGTATTTCCATTACCTGTAATCTGGATGGGGATCAAGTAAAATTTCAGTGTAATACAATGACACATTGTTTTGTCTGAATTTCATGGTGAATTACTGATTCTAAAATCAGAAAACAATTGGAAAGAAAACATAGAAAATGCATCTACTTGCAGTGGAAATTAAATTTCTGGCCCAGATTCTGGTTCCAATTAGAGCCCTGAATAAGATCCATTTGCTTCTCCTTTCCCACTGTGGAGGCCAGAATTTGGAGAAGGGATTAGGTATTTTTATATTTAATTTCCTTCCTCAGAAAGGGGGAAACACAAAACAGAAAACAGTAGCACTGTCTTTATTTGTTGCAAGCACTAATTCAAGATTATGCATTGTTGTTGTACACTTAAGTAAGGTGCTTCAGCAAAATTGCTTCCATATTGATTTGTATAAAGGGGATAAAAGTATGACAGCTTAAGCCATGCAAGTTGCTTTGGATGATGGTTGACTGAAAAGCAATCGATGATATTGGGAATTTATGTGAGGTACACCCAGCCATTTTCCTCATTTAATTAATACCCAAAGGGTAAAAGGTGACTTTGCAGTCCTTAGAAGCTGATCAGTTGTTATGATCCCCTAGAACACTTCTTCAGGAACATATTTCAAATGCATGAAAATGAACAAAGTTCATTACTCATAACATGGTCGTCCTTTTGGCCCAGTTGAAAGGGTCTGTGCAGTCACATAGAATTGTCATCCTGTTGGACCAGTTAAAAGGGTCTGTGCAGTCACATAACATAATAGGATACATTCAAAGTCATGAAGTACAGTGGTGTCAGTCCTGAAAGAAATCATTACGGTATACAGGGAGAATTGTTGCCATGGTATCACAGTTTTGTAATCTGCCAAAAAAGATCTATCTTGTGACACAATTACACACAAAGAAATAAAATTAGGCTGTAAAATTAGATATTATCTATCTAATTATCTGTGGCAGGAGGGAGACAGTGCACCTTCATGTATTCAAAATAAGTTACATGACTGTGTGCATTTTTACAGTTCACATTCGTGTTTCAGCAGACATTTAAAAGTTCTGTATTTCTTTTTATTACAGAAAATTTTCCAACGAAGTATGCCAGTTGAAATGTTCATAATCCAAAAATCCATAACGGAAAAGGTACCCATAAAACTAAAAGCTTCAGGCGGTATATTTTATTATCACAAAAGTAACCATGAGATGCATGCAAGTAAGTAAAGGTTGTATAAATGTTTACAACATGTATAACATGAACAACCCGAGATGTGTTGACTTCAAATTAATTTTGTGCAGAATTTCAGCATATTCTTATCGTAATCATTAAGTAAATCTTTCAGTTTCCAGCACTGAATTACAGTTGACAAAAAGATTTCTTGAATGAACAGATTGTATGTATTTTAGCTAATTTGCATTTAACTCTAAATTGTAATATATGTTCAAGCAGGAAGTGTTCCATTAGATTAATCCAAGCTGGACTAGTTGAATGCCTTATTAGCTTTTGTAAAAGTTTCTCATCTAAAATAAACAAAAAATATTAATATTAATAATAATAATAATAGAGCACCCAAAAAATCAGAAAATATCTAGCAGTTATATATTAAAGCAGTTGTACATTCTACATTGTTGTACATTTTCTTGGTAGCCCTGAAAACCAGATGTACCTTCATTTAGAAATGTGCTATATGTGTTGTTCCTATAAAATCATAAGCTTCAGAACTAAATATGAATATGAAAACCTTCATTACTCTCTGTAAGAAAACATTCAGAACAATTTAATAAAAGTTATTATTTATTACAATAAAAACCTATTATATTCCTTAAACAGAACTATTCTGATTTATGCTGATTTGAGTGTAATGACAGTGAAATTTTGTGTAGTTTTCTTTCTTGCATATTTACTCATTTGCTAGTAAGATCATTTTGGTAAAGCTAAGAACACACACATATACCCTCAGGTGTGTAACTGGACAGAGAGTGACAAGCTAGAAGCTTAGTAGTTCAATTGGAAAAGTGATTAGAAAGAGGGGCCATGGGGTATGTAGTTAGATGTGCGAAACCTAGATTTAATGAGAAGTTTGAGCATAAAAGGGGGGATTGTTTGATGGGGCAGAGGAAGGCAACTAGTCAAAAGTGAGGTCGGTGGCCAGGCGGAGGCAGTTGGATGTGTCATGAGGCAAGCTTCTGCTCGTTAAATTATTCCCATCCAAACGCAGGTTTCTCAGCCTGGAGTAGTGAAGGGGACTAGAGAACTTGCAGAAACTCCCCAGGTCAAACTCTGGAAGAAGAACAGCGAAGAACAGTGATTTATAGCAATGTAAGAAAGGTTTGTTGACTACCATTCACAAGGTTGCTTTTTTACTGTATTTTACAACAAGCATAGGAAATTTGCGTTGTGTCAATAGTTTTGGACCTTTAAAATTTAATATATAGACTCCACCCATAAAATATGAATTAAATGAATATTATTAATTGAGTAATACTGAGTGCAAAAACACCAATTTACTCCAAACTTATTTACTACCACAATGTCAGATTACGTCAGAGAATTAAGAGACAGACACTTACTACTGATCTCATTGACCTGCAGGTAGAGGTGCTCCAGGTTCTCGTGGACCTCTGGGATTGACTTTAATTTATTGAAGGACAGATCCAGTTCAACAAGGGATGAGACATTAAAGATACCTGCAGGGATCCCTGAGTCTACCAGCTGATTGTGGGAGATTCTGAGGTAATGCAAGGCCGGGAGCTTCAGAAGGTAACCATTAGGAAGGCTGTCGATATTGTTGTGATCAGCATACAACATCTCCAGGGAACTTGGCATGCCCGACGGAAGCTTCTTCAACTTGTTGCTGCTTAGGTCCAGGGAGACAAGGGACTTGAGTCCCTTGAAGGCCCCCATCAGGACTTCAGAAGTCAGCTGGTTCTCCTGCAAATGCACAGTAGTGAGGTTCTCCAACCCCGACAGCGTGCTGGAGGGGAACTTGGAGAGCTTGTTTCCAATCATCTTCAGCTCGTTCAGGGACTTAGCTAGTGGTCCCACAGGCTCTGTCAGATTGTTGTAGCTGAAGAGAAGCTTCTCCAGGTGGATCAGCTTGTCGAAGGTGCCCTTCTCCACCTTATCATTGGTGATATGGTTGTGGTCTAATACAAGCCACCGCAGATCGGAGGCATTATCAAAAACACCAGCTTTAATGTCCTGAATCATGTTGTTCTGCAGGTAGAGGTATTTGATTCCGGAGGGCACAATGGGAATGAAGCGGAGGTCTCGGCCATCGCAGTACATGGCGCTGGGGAAGTGTACAGGACAGTCGCACTCTTGTACACAGTTGGGTCCTGAGGGGCCCAGTTGGGACGAGGGATGGTAATATGATTCATAGTCGTCGTATTGACAAAGGGTGCAGGCAATCAAAATCGATAACAGAGGAACTTGCAGAGGGATCATTGTTCTGTTTGCACAATCAAATCTGTCTGGGATGAAATGCAGGTATTTTATTCAGCGTTTTTGTTATTAAAACTTTTTGCATGGTTTCTTGTCCCTTAGGTTCAGTTAAATAGCAAGAATGCATTGTAATTAATGTGTACTGTTGATACTAAAGTTATTTAGTTGTTCTTTAGAATCACAAAACTGAAAATCTTGAGGTGCTTGTATTTATCTAAAAATAGGAGGCATTAATAACATGTATTAATGACATTAATACATTCAGAGAATGTATCTGGTTACTAATATGAAGCAAACTATTAATAGTAAAAATGGTTTACTCCAAAACTGCTATGTTTTTCATTGTGCTGTAAAATGTCCTGTGTATGCTGTAATAGATGGTTAAATCCTGTTTATACTATGATAGATGTTAAACCCTGTGTATGTAGTAATAGATGGGATATCCTATATTTACCATTATAGATGGTAAATATCCTTATGGGCGTGGATTGGTGCTGTTTATCTAGCTTTGTGGGTATTACGCTTTTATCCCTGTCCCATAATGAGCTAATTTTCATGAAACACGATAAAAGCCATTGAATTAATAATAACGATTACAGCAACAGATCTGCGAATCATTAGGAAAACGAAACAATCTGGCTGTATCATTTTAATAATTCTGTTTATCATCATTTATCTGATAAACAGCACCTCTGCAAGTCTTTTAAATCCCAAAAGAAGCTCTTAATGGTAAGAGGTAAATTTTATATAAAATAAAAACATACTTTTTTTAACACGATAAGCTATATGTATATGTATATATACTTGTAAATACTTATTATATTTGGTAAAAGCAACCATAATCCAGTGTGCAACACAACCCATAAGCATGGATAATGAGGAAAGTATGCTGTGCAGAGAACTACGCTTATCCCAAACTTAAACAGTACCAGCGACGTCATACAGCTTTACTCAGCATTGGTAAAATATAATTATCTATTTTTAGATAGATTTGTTTTTAGATTTATCAATGAGATCATGCTTACCTTTGAGTATGTGGGGCTGGAGGGTTTTTCTCTGACCTCAGCTGCAGGTAAAAGCTACAATGGAAGCAGACGTAAGTCTCAAGCAAAAGAGAGAGCAAGGGTGAGAGAGAGGGAGAGAGAGAGAGAGAGAGAGAGAGAGAGAGAGAGAGAGAGAGAGAGAGAGAGAGAGAGAGAGAGAG
>JAOVYW010037475.1:1923-27440 GCA_025775045.1 Hiodon tergisus | reverse complement strand
ATATAATTTTTAAAAATATATATATTTAAATGGGCCTTTTGAAGTAATGCCGTACAGGGTACATCAAACGTAAGTCTACATGTACAGCGCCCGTTTCATTCATTTTTGGGAACAGTTTACAGTGACTCGTAACCTGGCTAATGAGCAACAAAAGTAGCTGACAAATCTAAATGGTTGTGGCCTCTCTGAAACAACGCGTGAAGGAAAACAAACCCGCTTCTTACCCGTTGGTGAAGCTCGTGAGATACTAAGTGAAGACGTCAAAGCGGCAATTAAGCTACCCTAAACTGTAGTAATCTGCGGTTGTTCAGAAAATAACGTATTGCAGGGCTGTAATTATAATATATATATATTGGGGGGACATATCTCGAATATTCTGAAAATGATAATAAATTAAAATAATAATAATAATAATAATAATAAAATACTATTAATTTAAAAGTATTCTATGAGAGCGCTGAACCCATAATGTTGCATAGGTTAAGGCCAACAATGTTCGTCAGATGCAAACATCAACGCTGGCCTGTTCTTCAAATTATAGTTAAAATCACCTATTCCACCCTCTAGATGTGTAAATGATTCAGACACCTAACTGATGAATTTACAGCTGCTAAAAGTTTTAGTTAAAAAACAAAAAATCAGATGACTGCTGAGTGGGAAGTCTTGACCTTGAAGATCATAGGAAGGTTTTATTTATTTATTTTAGAAATGTCACTTTTAAGTTACATTTTACTCTCCCAATACTCTCCCAGTACCTAAATTAGTACTTCAGTTGTCTGCACAATATTCTGTAAAATTATATTCTGGGGGATATGTTAAAAAAATGTGTGTGTCCACTTGACCTATAGGCCTATAGGTTACAGTTCTTTGAAGAAAAAAATTGCAGTTAGTTTAAGGTTTGAATATAAAATTGACATGACACGTAATATAAACAGAAACTTAATTTTTTAATAGAAATTTTGGCACTGCACACAAACTATGAATTCCGGCCTGAAATGTGTTTTCCTTAAATTGGACAGGAAAGGCACCATTGAGATCAAAGTACCTTGTGCTATCTCCTAAGATTTAATGCGTCAAATTGAGCCCTGTTTATAACAGAGAAGATGACAGATATCGTCAAAAGGACTTAGGCCTAAACAACAACAAAATACCAACTTCAAAGATCTTTATGCTCTCTATTTTGTGCTTGATGTTTTTCACTGAGGACGCAGAACAGTATATAATTCTCACGTTTTATATGAGGCTGCAAACTGGCTTGGTGGTGTTGGTGGTGTTGACTGATTACACCACTCCTCCTTAAAAAAACTTTTGAGAATCACATAAATCAGATTTCCCTGAGCCAATTTAATGCCTTAATCTAGACTACGCTTTCTGAAGAGAAGCATAAATATATGCATAATATATTATGCTTCAGAGTAATTACTACATTAAAGCATGCTCATTCATAATTCAAGTCTGTTATACGTGTCAGCTGCGGGGAGGGGCTCGCATATTGTCATATTTAATGATGACAAACCACGCTCCGGTCACTGAGAGCTACGGACAAAGTTCCCACATAGGCGATACACGATCAACGGCGATCATTCATACTAGGTTTTGAAATTGTTCTAGACAATTTGTTAGACTGTACACGGTTCAATTCAGTTTCAGAAATGTTGCTTGCCAGATATTCTCATGTACTTCTTACAAAGTAAAATAGCCTGACAATTTGCCAGTCATTCATGGCAAAGATATCTGGTTATGGCTTGTTGGGCATGTGTCGTTTGCCTACTGTAGGTCCTAGGCTTTTTGCAACCGAGAATATAATTGTGGCATGCTTTAAATAACTTTCCCCCATTCTTCGGACAGCATTGGACCAAACTGGAAAAAAAAATATTGGTTGACTTTATCATTAAACTGTTTGTTTACTGTATTGATGTGTAAATGACTTGGTATTTAGGGTAATGCGTTATTATTTTAAGAGACTAATAACATTAACAATAATAATACGTCTTTCAGGATTAATTAATGTATTTCAATGAAGTACTCTGGTTTTATGTTTTTATCACAGCCTGGTCCAAAAAGCAGTTTTGCCTCTTTTCCACTTTTGAGAGGGAAAAGTAGTGATTGTGTTTGAACGCTGTGCGTGTGTCAGCTTGCCTGTGCAGCTCCGTGCCTGCAATGTCGTGACTTGTTTCGCCCTTCCTCAGTTCTTGCTCACTCACATCATCTCACTAGTCTTTCAGTTTTAAAACTTGGTTTTACAGTTTGTCCTAGTACTGTCTCCAGATAGAACTAATTACTGTCAACACAATCAAATGTCAACTTCCGTTTCTGTTAACTGCGTCAAATTTTCTTCATGTCAAGACATCTTACCGTATTCGTCGACGCAGCTTCAACGTTCGGTGGTGTACTTTTCTGTTCGTGGATGTGAATACTGTGATGTCAGTCAATCTAAATGTCATCGATACACTTCAACATTGTTAACTGTTAATTGTTTTAGGAGAAACAACATGGGTATTTATCACAACTGTGCATAATGTCTTGGAAGACCCACAGTTTTGTGGGTTGTGCAAAGCCATCAGCAGATGGACATGACTGGCGCAGGAACCGCCCTGCGTTCCCTGGAGAACACACCCTTCTGTGAGCAGTTCTCCCGTTTCCAGAAGCGGAATCTGGTAGGCAGCGCCCATTCCCTGATCTCGTCTTCCTTGGTCTCGATTGAGCAGGCTTTGGACAGGAGTGGCCGCTACCATGTGCGGGAGGAGGAAGCCTATCCCTGATGGTGCTCCAGAGAGAAGAAGTCAGTGGAATGAACACTCACTTGTTAGGGTTGCATGACGGGAAAGGTGAATGAAGTGGGCATCAGGGGCCCAGCAATGTCTGCTCCCGTGCAGAGGGACGCCACTTCTTCCATCTTCTTCCCATTCCCCTCCACTTAGGCAGAGAAAAAGGACACATAGGTCACGGTCTTCGGGCCAGGACAAGTTGGACATGTTCATAAGCATGTTTCTGCAGCAGAAGGCCTGCATCGCGTGCCTGGAAAGGTAATTCCAGGAGAACCTGCTGCCTCCGGCTAACCAGATCCAGACCGTTTGTGATGGCACAGATCGATCTGTTTGCCTCCCAGGAGTCAACGCACTCCCCCTTCTGGTTCTCCATAAAAAGAGACACACAGTGTCTGGGCATAGATGTGCTAGGGCTAGCAGGCCTGTTATATGCCTTCCTTCTAAAAGCATTGTTCCCACTCTGCCTGGAAAGGAGAATGGGCTAGTGTTCTCCTGATAGCCCCACACTGGCCCACGGGAGTTTGGTTTACATCCCTGATGTGTATGAGGGTGTTATCGTCATGGAATATGGGAAGAAACCCGTTTTACTACCATAGGGTGCACCTGGTTGCCTAAAATGGCTCCGTATTCCTTGGCTATAATTCTGACAAGCAAAATGGCTGCCGAAATTGCAACATATTGTATATTGAAATCAGCATTTCCTACTCTCTGCTCTACCCAGGTTTTACCTGGACCACAGTGTTGTTTCTTCAATTTGACAAAGCAGTTCCACAAGCGTCACTTATTTTTATAACCAAACATTGTTTAGTAAGTTCAGAAATGACAAAATAATGCACATATAACTAAGGACAAACTTAGTTCTTTGCAGAGCCCAGCAGAAGTTGAAGTTGAAATTGTCTGAATCTAGGGGGAAAACGTGTGTTGAAGATTTCGAGGCTGGTTGAGAGATCGCTGGCTCATTTCACCAAAGGCAGGCCCCAGGCTACGTCACTTCATATTGAAAGTGCCTCATACTTACCAAAAGCTATGTTTTCGCCCTGTGCGTAGCGGTCATCCACTTTTTAAATTTTAATGAACGCACTTAATCCGTCTGAGATCAGGTAATTAAAAACAGATTAAAAATGAATCACTATGACCTTTACTGAACGTGGACAGCTTTGAAATTTGGTTAAGTTTAATGGGTGTTACATACCAAAATGTTTGTTCCTCACCTAGGAAAAGCCCCTGTGTGAAATATTCCTGTGGCTCGGCACAAGGGAGCTGGACCCAATTAAAGGAGGAAGATATTTTACTCTTTTTTAAGGTGCAACTTCTTCAATTAACACCGTGTTTGCAAAAATCAGTTTGTTCTTTCGGCCATATATGAATAGTTTTTGTATATTATAAAACTATTTAAATTTTATCAGGGTTAGAAAATGGCACCGATGTTTAGCGTACTTATAACTTTCCATCAGGAACAATAGTTTTCTTTTGTCATTTACAAAATATTATGTAACAAAACACAGCAATATACTCTTAACAATACACAGTGATCTACACAGTGTGTGTAACCACACACAAAAAATAGATTTAAACCATATATTGTGTTTTGCAGATTCATTGAATTATGGGCAAACAGGCATGGAGTTCTTTGAAAATAATTAAACGTTTTGGACCAACCAATATTTTCGTAGTAGCCGTGAAACACTTGTGAAAATCAAAACAAACGGCTAATCGCATTTGACATTTTTAAAACAAAGCTTTCGATTTATGAGTAGAAGAAATAAGATGCCTAAAATTTTTTAATGCTATTAACTGCAATTATGTTAAGTTCGATTTGTGGATGTGCACAGTTATTTGGTCCCAGTTTTAGTTAGAACTGCATTTAATAAACTTGCATTTAATGGCGTTTTTTTCTCTTAAAGTATCTTATACTCATGAAAAAAAAATCTATTTAATACACTCACATAAAGTGTGATTATCGGGTTAACAAAGTTTTGTTCCCAGATTTACAGTCCCACAGCACTGTTGAAGGGAATGACTGTCCTTGAATGGCTCCGGGAGTCACATGACAGGAGCCAGCCATTCATTGGGAGGCAGAATCAACACTAGGCGTACTGCGAGCAGTGAGTCAATGTTATTTCTTATCACCAGGGGTCCTTTCTATTCATGTCGTCCGTAGTACTTGAGGCCACTGAATTCCATACTAACAAAAAGTAAATACCGCCACCTGATGGTAAGATTTGAGGCCACAACACGACAAAAAGTAAGTTTTATTTTTTTTAAGCGTTGAAGTTTTCTTTTAAACATTATTGCAGAGGTCCTCAAGTTTGTTCCAGGAGAAACCCAATTTAGTTATTATTCGCTACCTTAAAATACCTATGTATGAGTGATTGGTGATTTAAAGCAGAATATAAACCCAACCTGATTGGGGATCTCCGGGATTTTTTCAACTCAGTTATTTTGGTGACTTTGGTATATCAAAGGGTACGGTATAGCAGAAGTATTATTCAGCAGTTCCTTATTCGTCATTACGCGAAATATTGTTTCAGTACGTTATTGATCATCATATCAGATGCCTTTTCTGTAAGGTGAGACGTTGTTTATAATTATAATCGTTTCAATTAAGCTCAGACATTTAGGTGATGCACTCGGTTAAAAAAGATTAAAACCGCTGCGATTTTCACCCCCAGCAGTCTTTTCACCTTGCTTCACCGACTGTATGGTGAAAAATCTAATCTCTGTATAAATTGGATTATCACAACCGATTCTCATTCTTTCATAAAAGTAGACGATTAAAAAAAATATTTATATAATAAAACATTGCAATCAAAACAGCGTGACTGGTTCATTTACGTGGCCTGTAATACTTGAAAAATGTAACTCTTTATTTGAGACCCCCAGTCACAGGATAAAGACCTCTAGTGAAATATTTTCTCCTTTTACCTAAGTCTATGACCAATTATATTGATATCTAAAACAATCTGCTTTCATCTCTCTCAAAACATGTATACATAACCGAAACCCGGCCATTCTAAAATACTGATTTATGTAGAAACAAGAATGTCGTTACATCTTTAAATCATGGCATTAATATATTTGCGTCTCGCTTTAAAATATTTTAAAATAACATTTGAGTAAACTCCCATATCACGTATCACTCTATGCACGCATTTTTCTTACAAGAACATAAGTCGATATTGATGAAATGGCTTGTGTAAATGAATTTTTTATTATCGTGGCTTCAACGCGGGAAAGCTGTCTCTGGCTATTTCTGTTCTACAGCGGCTGCTCCCGTGATGTAGGACTCCCCTACCCAAGAGGCATTGCACCCACAGATCATTTGTTTCACATACAACAAGACGGGAATCACACGTCCATGGCTGTGATGGGCAGAAGCCGGAGCAGGGATACGGCACTCTCCGTGTCCTATTGTTCGCTGGCTTTGAATATTGTTATTCAGCGTTATTTTAACTGCCAACAGAGAACAAAACTTATCGTTTTGTTTTTACAGTTATTATCTTAAATACATCTTAACGTCTGCTGGCTCATTTAAAATTTCTACTCATGGCCGGATAAGTTATGGAATGGACGCTTTATGGCCCCCTTCCACCCCCAAAAAAATGCAGACGACAGAATGAATGACTCGATCCCGATAAGCGGCAACAAGCCAATTCCTGTTTACCGAATTCAAAGATTGTTTTCTTTTACTATTCAAAATGACAAATCGCCTTATATCTAAGATGCTTAAGTATGAAATGCTTAAACCCCCCAACTACATTTACCATTCCACCAATAGTAATGGGTATGTTATCTGGGAGTTAATATGATCACATGGTCCTGTTGATTAATAGCGAGATCTTAAACAGTATATTTTAAAGCACTGGAAATTACTTACTCATCATAATTTTATTACCGAAAAAAACGGTCACATTACAAGTCATTCAAACTTGGAGCCCCATCAAATAGCCTAGCTGCTATAAAAATATGTTGTATAAAATATTTTGTACAGAATTGACGATTTATATGAACTGATTTTTCGGGGGGTGAGACTTTGGGTCAGGTAAATAAACGTCAAGAATTAAAGGCCCGTTTCTAGCCTACCCCTGTCGCTTTTTCAAACTTCGCATATCGGAACACCCAATGTTCTTGACGTCGCAAATCTTTAAGATTTGTGGACGCAGCCAATTAAAATACATTCGCATGAAAAGCACGCACTTAATCAGTGTCGTATTTGTTGGACTGATTAAAAGTGACAGGTGGTGTTCGTCGGGTCTACGGATTGGGGCGAAGTAAGGGCTTGGTTAGCTTTTTCTACTCGGGCACTGGACTCAAATTTCAATCTGAGTTTCAGATCAAACGAGACTGCTGGTGGAGAGCCAGATACCTCCACGAATGCCGGCTCCTGTGTCTCAGACAAACTAGAGTACATGGAAGTCTGCCAAACCAAAACACCTCCTTCACTCTTTTCGGTATTGATTTTCAGAAGGTCAGACACGCGATATAGGTATATACTGTGCTGAAAATCCCTGAAGTGTTTTTTAAAGAATGTGAATGCGCTATACGGAAAAAAACATCTGAGTCGCCAGGAAACATCAGTGACATGTAGGGAGATGTTTTAATAAGCAAAAGCGAGTGAGACAACGCCGTTTCCTGAATTGCCGCAGATAGACGTTTTCCTCAATGTCGGGAAGGAAAGGGTGTCTCACAAAAGCTGTTAGGCTGACTTAATGGAAATTAGAAGGGACCAAGGGCTGAGCTAATTGTCCATGCTCTCTATCGAAGAGGTGGCTGCTGTTAATGTGGCGACGTGTGGCTCGGGAATTCTGTCCAATGGAAGCCGCTGCTCCTGCACTGGCACTGGCGCGGCGCCCAGAAATCTCACTGCTGAAGGTTGGCTGTCAATCTCCTGCAAGGTATAAATATCGGGAGCTGCTCTCCAGAAGGGGACGGTCGTCCGGATTAAGAATTAAGAGACTGCTCCTCAAATAGCACTTGTGTTCAGCAGATATGAGTCTTTCCCTTTGCTTTGCTCGATAATGTAGAATATTTTCATTCATACAGTAATTGTAGTGTACACGTGTAACTAAAATAATTTTAATGATTTATATACATATCTATTATGTTCTGCCGTTTCATTTAACAATTTTCTTTAATAGTAGCTGTTTTTACAAATACCTTCGAATTTTTTTCATTTACTGTCTCATTGTTTACTACTTTCCTTTTTAAATTAATTAATTAAATTAATCTTATGCATTTTTTTGAAGATGGTTAATCTTGAAAGGTTTTATACAAATAAAATCTATTTATGGGTGGATATTTAATGGTGCGTGGGTGTGCATATGTATATATTTATTACTTTTTGTTTTATGCAGCGATTTCTTGTTTTGTGGTTTAAATACTGTTGCTGGCTTTCTGGCTGTCATCCCACCAATCCCTAGGCAGTTCCACCACTGCCGTTGGCTCCAGCTGGCAGGGAACGGAGGCGCGCGGGGGGGGGGGGGTCAATCGTACACCCATCCCAGATCCATCTCCTGAGGACGGTGACTGCTGTTTCTTGGGCGACCATGCTGACCTGACTACTTGTGGAGCAGGGAGACATCCCTGGTCTGGTGCCCAAGGGGGGGGGGGGGGGTTCGACCCCGGGAGGTTGGCCGAGCTTCTGTAAAGTACTGCGTATTCCTTTGGCTTGACAACGCAGGTTACACGTGAGCATAGCAAACAGATCAGTGCTGATGTTGCACAGAGGACTGTTTTTCATGCCGTAAGTCTATACTCCCCCTGTAAAGGGAAAAAAAACAAAAACAAGCCACGGCATGGCATGGCCATCAAGGCATTCCATGTTTTCAGGCTGAAAGGAACACACACAAATGAGCACAGAAATGAGCCAATCACTACGTAGGGTGATTCCACTCTTTTTATTACCTTGTCATCATATTGATTCAAGGTGGTAGAAATGATACACACTCACACTCACACTCACACTGTGGGTGAAAACAGTAGGTGCTTCATCAGCCCATTATAAAGCTCTGGCTCTTTTTCCTGTGTCAAGCCCCAGCCATGGCCCGGGAATTAGACCCAAACTCAGCCAAAACGAAGCAGCTGTCCACCAAAAATAACTTTTGGCCAGTTTGCAGTTTCTAAATGAAACTCGAAAGTCCTGATATCAGTACACGTTTGAAAAAACTGAACCAAAAAAAGAAAAGAAAAACTAAAACCTGAATTATTATTATAATTTTTTTTTTTTTAAACAGTGAAAGTGGTCATTGGTATACCTAGGAAAATAAATATTTTATCGACAGTGACATTTTTTTCTCTCCTTTTAAAGCAAAGAACCTCTTAGAAACCTTCCGTTTTCAGGACATGTCAAACAAAGATATACTGATGTTATTGCTTCATACATATCTGCATATGATTTGGAGAATTCTCATTTCGAGTAACAAACTTCCAAAAATGAAATAAATATGAAAGAATACAAAACTTGATTGCACTTCTATCACCTGGACCCCGACTTGGTAACTAGGGCTAGCGTGGCAAATGCCATTCTGATTAGATAGAGAAGCAGTTATAGATATAGAATAATTTATTTACAAATGATAAAACTAAACTTTAAACTTCAACAGTGACAAAAGCACCTCAATTATATACATTACAAAGGCAATCACAGATTGCAGATTTTCTAAGGCTCTGCAAAAAAACTTCACAGCGTTCCAAGGTTTCCCTATGGTCCAGTATGTAGCGGGGTTTAGAAGTAAGATGTAAATTCAAAAAAGAGGTGGACCAAATAGCGCATAAAATACCACGTTGGTGTTAATTAGTGTTTCACTATTCAGGTAAACACTGATAATTCTTTAAAAAAAATATTTGATTGTAACTATATATGAGTTTTAAACCCACTGCTGTCCTTTCTCAGGGAATATTGGCAAATAATATTGGGCATACTTGTATTTGGTGAAATTTACTGAACGTCCACTTAACAGTTTTGTCTTTGAATGAATCCTGTACAGGCTCATGTATAATACTAATTTTGGTGAAGTGAATTTGGGAACACTTTCTACACGCGCAATATTAGCATACAAGCTAGAAGCATTAAGGAACTAATGCTAATTAATACAACTGGCTGGTGTGAAAGCTAAATCCAGCAGCCGCCCGTCAGCCGTTTGGATCGTTGAGACGTTGAGATTTTTGCACAGCCTTGGAACAATTCCCTTTTGATGAACACATGCAAAAATGAAATTAAGTCAGAAGAAATAAAAAGCCCTATTTGTAGCACCGTCTTTTCCTTGTATTGTTGTTCCTCCCCGTTTCTTCAAAAATATATTTTTCTCACAGCAGAAGCTAATGGTGACCAGCGAGCAAATACCGTTTCACTAAACGTTGGAGGGAGGGCCAAGGCAGGTGGATCAGGGGTTGAGGCGGGAGGGAGAATGAGTTCCGCTCCAAAGGTTGGCACGTCGGAAACAAAAATGTCCTAACCTTCATCCACCTCCTGGTTCTTGTGAGGGGGGGAGGGGGGAGGTTCCAATCCTGACCAAAAGGTGGAGAAGTCCCACTAGAGGAAATCTGAATCTGAGGTCTCTGCGTGCGGCTTGTGGGTATTGGCACCGCGTCCCGTTCAATTGTCCTGTCCCCTAGTCAATGTGAGGCTTCTCCACACCACCCTGTGGACAGAGAGACAGAGAGAGAGAGAGAGAGAGAGGGTGGGGGGCACATATCAGAACACATGGCTGACACCCGGAGACAAGCCCCCCCATTGACTGCTCAGCGTTCGTAATTACATCCAGCCCGAAATGAAAAAACTACGCAGCACCAGCTCTACACCAGTATTCCGTCCCATTACCAAACCGCTTATCCAATTGACGGTTACGATGCACCAAGGCCTAACCCGACAGACACAAGTTGTGTGGCAAGGTAGACCCAGGATGTGTGCCAGTCCACTGCAGTACAGCAGTAGTGTCACTAAACTGTAAACACAAAGTACGTGTGTGTATGTGAGAATGAGGGGGTGGACAAGAGGCATGCAAATTGGAGGAAATAAGTTATGTAAAGAGTCAAACAGCCACACAACATGATAGGCTACCGTGTTTGAGTATGCCTATACATAGATTGCCCCGAATCGAGGGACGTAAAATGTGATATCCACGACCAAAGCGGCATCACCCTTTTAAGGCTAGCGAGGGCTTTCTCAAATGGCCTCCGGGCCAGCTACAGAGCTTCACAGCCCCAAACAAAAACACCGGCATTAGCCTTTATGGAAGAAACACCAGTGTTAGCGGAGTACCAAAACCTACTGTCACGTTGTTCCTACTCCGACACTTACAAAAATAAGTGCATTTTAAACAGGGCTCATCTGCATAATCGGTACAATAATATACTTGATAATTACGATTGACTTCAGACTTTACACTCAAAGTTCATATAGCCGCATACAGTACGCTGGTACCTGACCATAATAATTGTTAACTTTAATCTGAAATAACTTTGCAGGACAATCTTTACACCATGGAGCATTTGCTTTTTGAAATTCAGTTCTCCTCCGCCCCAAAACGTTAAGAGTGTAGGTATATTTATTTTCTGCCAATTTACAGGTATCTGTGTGTTATTTTATCAATAGTACCTACTGTCAATTAGGAAACTCAGCTCAAAGTTAATAACATAACAAACCAGCAAGTATTGTGTAATCAATTACAGTTAACACTCAGTCATCAGATAAAAGTTACAAGCACGCCGCTAGTGAGAGAGGGAGCATCTGGATTGAAACAAAACATCTGCAATGCATAGGCGTGCTTCTCACAGACAATGGAACGTTTGCCCAATGCAATCCATACTGTCCCACAAAGCAAGTCAGGCCAACACAGATGCAGTATTGTCATGACATCATAAAGAGGAGGTAAAAACCCCCCCATCGGTCAACCATGGCAGGGGCGGTTTTGCGGCCTACGGCCACGGCGTGGTCAGTGTAGCCCGATGACGTCACTGAAACAAACCCGGCATTGTGCCCTGGTGGTGCATTCCTCAGAGCTTGCAGGCCATCCACTCATCACGAGTCAGGCCAAGCACAAACTGTTCTCGTCAGGAGCGTGCTACAATGCTGCAGCTGGAGCTGCGATCGGCGACACGCGCCTCCCAACACAATGGGCCTCCAGTCCCTTCATTTCGTCATCATTCAGCCTCGGGGCCGGCGTCTGGACCAAGGGTGAGCCTGTGTGCGATTCGCGATACGCTGGGGATCTGGGATAATCTCCGCATGGCCCCTTAAGCCACCTCGCCTCGGGTTTGATTCCCACCATCACCAAACATCCGTAAAAAAATTGCTCCGCCAGCCACCAGGAAGCCAATCGGGCGTCTATACTGTTACTGCCCAGGAGGGGCAATATTCCCTAAACCAAGTGGGTGCTATTATGAGCAGCAGTAAAAAATATGAAGTTGAGTGCCAATGGAGTGGGCTACTTTTCTTGCTCGTATAAAAAATGCAAAAATATCCAGTTTATGATGCCGGTTATTTTCTAAAATGCAAAAACTCTATCCCGGGCATCACAGGGGCGTAAACCCCCACCTGCATGGATCGCGCTACACTTCACACACGTATCTTTGTTGAGGGGCCCGAGACCCTAGATAAAGCTGGCGTGCCGCGCGATTGGTTGCGTGCGCCAACATCCCACCCGCCCTCGGCAACAACAGAACACACTTCTAGAAAACGAGGCAGAGCGGGCTCAAAGTCTGCCCGTTAGCGTGGAAAAAAATAAACAAACAGGCTAGACCTTTCACAACCTTACAGAGTCAAACACGCTTCCAAACAACAGTAGGACAAAACAGGCTGTGCTAGCCCACGGCGCATGCAAGAACTCTACCCTTAAGATGAACACAAACCTGTGGGTATTACAGGAAGAGTTTCCCCTCGCTGCGTACCGTTAATAGAGAGATTGCTTTACCGACATACAAAAACAGTCAAAAGTTACCCTTACCATGGCTAGCTGGCGTCCTATATTCCCAACAGTGACTCCGCCCGAGAAAAATATGCATGGCAGCCAGGAACGAATGTACAGAAAGTCTGGTGATGTGTACCTGACAGAGAGGGGGGTGGGTTGGGGTTTGAGGGTTGGGAGGGGAAAAAAATAAATAAGAAAAACTGATAAAGAAATCTGATTAAATACCATGCTACACCAAAGTCAAAGCAGCAGAAAATAAAACAAACATGTGTCGAGACCACTTTGAAATGCGTGACAACTTAAACAGCAACCCTGGGAAGGCTCTGCAGGGAGGAGCATGAAACTTTAATGTCGAAAAAGCAAAAATAATCAGCTCTCCCCGGCAGTCTGAGGAAAGCCAAAGACGTGTGAACGCAGTTTGCAGTGGGCCCACTTTCCTGAAGCCTGCCTTCCCAAATCACTGCGGGGTGTTTTTGAAGATGCTCTGCTGTGAAAGGCAAGGCGCAGTGATAATTGGGCACACGGACTGCATTGGGGAACCGCGCAAAATAATACCATGCTCTTTCACTACGTGTGCGGAACTTTGAAACTGCGATTTTTGTAACGCTTTCCGTGTGTGTGTGTGTGTGTGTGTGTGTGTGTGCGCGCGCGCGCATCCTTAAGGACAACGTGCACTATAGAACTCATTCCACTGCGTCTTAATTCTGTCAGTGCCACAGCGTACAAAATTAACAGTGCATGGTCAGAGAAATAGCAGTATGGTCAGACAAATAGCAGCTAGAGCCACTGGATGCATATAAACTAGGAGTGGCCGATACAAAGTAATACTGGGTAAGTATTTATTACTTTTCCCGTATACACCTTATTTGGTTTTAATGCAGGGTGGGGATGTGGTACCAACCAAAACACAATATTTCCCGCTTGAAACCATGCATGCAATTTTTGTAATTTTAAATTCAGCCCAAGAATTTTGTGGTACACCAATATTTTCATTAAAGCTTTTCCCGATTAAAAACTACATTTTAAGGTAGACCAATTTATTTAATATGAATCAAGGTATTCTTAACGACAAATTCACTATATGGACAAAAGTATTGGGACACCTACACATTACACCTACAGGAGCTTTTATGAAATCCCATTCTAAATCCATAGGCATTAATATCGAGTTGGTCCCCCCTTTGCAGCTTCCACTCTTCTGGGAAGGCTTTCTACAAGTTTTTGGAGTGTGTCTGTTGGCCTGCACAGAGCCCTGACCTCAACCCTATCGAACACCATTGGGATGAGCTAGAATGGAGAACGTGAGCCAGGCCCTCTCGTCCAACATCAGTGTCTGACCTCACAAATGCTCTTCTGGAAGAATGGGCAAAAATACCAACAGACGCATTCCAAAAACTTGTAGAAAGCCTTCCCAGAAGAGTGGAAGCTGTTACAGCTGCAAAGGGGGGACCAACTCGATATTAATGCCTATGGATTTAGAATGGGATGTCATAAAAGCTCCTGTAGGTGTCTCAATACTTTTGTCCATATAGTGTAACTGGTGAATGTTCCATGACGCCACTCTAGACAGGTGGCTCCTGGGGTGCAGGAGTGATTAGTGATTAGCGTGTATTTACGGTGAGTGAGTTTGGCCTCAGGAACCCTAAAAAACTCCTCAGGGTCCAACTGCAGTATGGCATAAACACTGGCTATACACCCACCACGCTGCTGTCTCATACTACTGTTTCGCTGTTTACCTCAGCAGGATGATAAATTGGGGGAACACCCACGTAATTTCACTGAGGCTTGACGTCTGACAACATGTCCTGTCTTTTGGCACCCAGAAATTGATTGGAAGTGGGAGTAAAAATGACCCAAGTGACATTTGGCCTCCTTAAAATAATACTATTAAAATTCATACAATGCAATAAGTTGATCCGGCCTTTAGCTGGAGGGTTTATTAACATATTTGCTTAGCAGACATGTTTGTTCCTTCATGGATAGGAAAGCAGCCAAACTCCTTTAAAGCTATATTCTCTAGGTCTGAATAGGCTTCTGGCAGTGAGACTTAGTCAACATGAAGGTCAACTCAATTCTTCAGATTGTAAATTAAAAGAACAGGCATAGTCAAAACAGATCAGATGTGGAAATATCATCAAATAATTCTAGTTAAAGGACTTGACCCTATGTTGACCTGTGATGGAAGTGGAAACTGTATTCTTTTGCCTTTTGCAGTAAACCGGATGAGAAGACAAAAAGGGATATTTCAAAGCCTTACCTTAGGCTAAGTGTTAAGTTCTGTTCCTTTGACTTCAACAGCTCTCCCACTGAAAAGGTTGCATAGCCCAGAAAGCTCCTCTATAAGCAGAGAAGAACACAAAAACATAGCTGCGTTAGGAAATGTAAAGTTGCAGAATACTTCAGTTTACAAATGGCAGCAAAATGCTGAACCAAGTAAAGGCCAATGTGGCACTATTGAACCAACTAAAGGATCCGTTATTAAGGTAATGCAGGCCTTCTGGTTTATGGCTACCATTATAGCACATAATAACTTCTTCGCCCATGAACAAAACCAGCATAGCACAGCACAAGCAAATGCTTAGCATCGACTTCATGATGGGGAAAGTCATTCAAACAGGTGTGTTGTGGTGAACAGTAATACTGGAATTTTATACAGCAACACAGACCACACTGGGGCCATCATAAATGGCACAGGTTTCAAACATAAACTGCATACGCTACAGCATCATACGTCAATAATTATTTATCAATGGGTTTTTACAAGGCTGATATAACGATCTTCACTATATCAGCATTGCATCGGTTATAGCCAGACTTAATATTCACGTTTCTATGTTTGAAAACATTGTTATACCAATAAAATATACTTATTTCCTATGGTACATGGAGTTACATTCAGGTGATGCTTAGGAAGGGAAGAGACTATTGCTCAGAGAAGCCTGTCGAGAATAACCAGACCCAACACTCAAAAGCTTTCATTCACTATCTGTTTGCAACTCTGCATCCAGCAACTTCAGCTTTCTCTCAAGGTACATAGTATGGAGTGGTGTTCCCAACAAATCTGTACAGACAGCAGAAGCTCCAAGTAAAATATAAAGCTTTTCCGGGGCGTATGCCCTGTTTACACAACACAATGAGAACCAGCTTGAGCTCTGTGATCAAAGCAAGGACTGCATACAGATAACAATAGGTATGCCTGGAAACCTTTTTCTTCAGATGTCTTCCAGTTGGCTTTTAAAAATCAACAGAACAAGCATTATTTGAGTGGTATGTAACCTGAAACATCAATGTTGTCTTACTAAAATCAGACATTTTAAAGATGTTGCTGGATCGTGGAGTTTAGAAGAGAACAGCGTGTCATTAATGTAGAATGGCTTTGTTATTACCAACATGAATCTATTTAATCACTCTGAAAACTCTCCCACATTTGCATATTTTTTTATAGCCCTTTGCTGAAGCTTAAAAAGGTATTGAAGCTCAAGAGGACCCATTCTAGTGCAGGATCAAAGATCTGGTGTCATTAAAAGTGCAGAAGGGGGAGATGCAAAGACAAATCAGGCCCCCTGAACATCAGGAGGATTGATATTGTCTCTTCATGTTTTTTTTCTTCTTCAAAGTTTAGAAGTTAAAAAGAAACTTTTAATCTATGCTCCCATCTCCATTTTCAAAGACACAGCGACATCCCAGACATGCTTCCTGTCCCATTCGCATGTCGTCGCCCCCCCATGCTGCCAGCTCAAGGTTGTCTTTGTAGCCATGAAGGCCACTGGTTCCATACCACTTAGGTGTGGTAAACAGATCAATAAGGCAGCAGGCTGAGACAAACTATTTACTTTGTTTGATAAAGAATTCAAGCTGGTGCTCTGATTGCAGGAGAGCTATCCGAGCAACAGGCTGGATTTGCACGTACCTGGGAAATGAGCCTATGCTTTTTTAAATTTGATTTTCCCTGAATGCTAATGAAACACGTTAGCGCAAGGCAGCATGCACAGATCCAGGGAATACTCACAGAAGCACGGAGCTGCACTGAGGGTGAAGAGGATACAGCCCGGGCCACCGCCTACCTGGCACAGCCCTAAGTCTCTAAGTCTGAGTTTAATCTACTCCGCCGATTAGACGCACACTCTCTCCTTGCCTCACAGGTAACAAGCATGTGAGAAGCTTGCACTCTGGCCGGGAGTGAGCTCCTGCAGCAGCTGCTGCATTTGTGAGACGGGAGAGAGAACGAGCAATTGAGAACGAGAGAGAGGGAGAGGGGGGAGAGAGAGAGAGAGAGAGCGAACAAGCGAGAGGTAGAGAGAGGAACAGAGGGGGGAGAGACAGAGAGAGAGAGAGAAAACAAGCGACGGGGGAGAGAGGGACTGAGAGGGGGGAGAGAGAGAGAGATAGTCTCACCTCTTGTCTGCGGCCCGTGACTCAGATAGCTGGGGGGGGGGCTGTAGAATCACTAACTGTGGCTGTTTGAATTAACAGGGACACATGACACACTGGAGAAGGCCATGAGACGCCACACAGTTCCTCTTATTTAAGCTACTTATGTTTGGTTTAAACTGATTTCCACCAAAAAATACCCGAATTTCAGTTTAATTTTCAGTTTGAAATAACATATTACATAAAGTAAAATGTTGAAAGGGGGCACGCCGTCATACTGACCGACTTTTTTTTTTAATGAATAGCTTTAGCTATTCATTATGGTGCAGGCCAAAAGTTAAGAGCCTGCTAAGACAAATTCCACCGAATGTCCCTGAGGACTTTAAATAACGTTAGAAAGTTAGCTAGCTCGTATATTAAATGTAGCCGTTAGCTACTTCAAAGCAAAGCAAAGAAATGCTAGTATCTGGTAATTTAAATATTATATTTATTCCTTCATTTGATCATTGCAGTAGTTGCCTGTCTCCACACTTACACCGCTGTGTCTCCCACATGTCACTCAGCTTGGGGTTCATCTCCACCGGAATGGGCTCCTTGCTGTTTGCCAATCAGCTTTAAACCGCAAACATTTGCCCAGGTCTAAAAAGCCAATTTTCAGATGCTTTCATATAAATTGTGATTCTCTGCATTAAGAAGCAGTGCAAATCCGAGACACAAACACTTCCTAATAAAAGTCAGAGTTATCCATGAATAAAGGAAAGGAAATACACAATTGTCCCCATTATTGCGCTTTTCCAAAGCAGTTGTGTTTTTCCACATAAATCACAATACGCCGCTAATTTAACCCCACAGGGTGCTCACAAAGTGCTTTTAAACTGAAATAACACCCCCCGGTAAAGGCCGGCGAGAACCATATGGTTTAAAGGCTAATCAGACCAGCGCAGAATAAAATGGGTGCATTGTGAACGAAGCTTGAATTGGGCTCATGGCCACAAGGAAAAAAAAAGTACCCCAAAAAACTTAACTGCAGATCTGCAATGTTTGAATAACCAACTGAAAGCAAATCAGTTCTGGAATGTAATAATTGCAGTGATAATCCTTAATCTAAAATGCAGCACGAGGCGGCGGATGTCATGAAATATTCACAATTAAAACACCACAGGCCCAACTTATGGTCAGCAAAATCATTGCTGACGGCAACACTTCACAAAGATATAACCCCATATAATTGCATTGAAAATAACATTCAATGTAAAAGTTAATCATTTAATAAAAAGTTTTAATTAACTTTAGTTTTTTTTATCTAAATGCCCTAAGACATACTCAGTGCCCTCTCTGAAGAAGTTCCACTGAATCTGAATTTCACTGACTTTGAACAAATTAAAACAACCTGAAACCATGAAACTGAAATAATAGTGTGCAGAGTCAATATTTCAATTTAAGGGCTGCAGGCTCACGTGACCTGTCTGCATCAATCATTCTGGTAGGACAGGAGATGACAATGTTCAAGACCAAAAGAGAGAACAACAAAAAGGCGTCACCGCATGAGACACAAACAACTGTTTACACTGAGTTACAACATCCCATAACCAGCCGCTGCCACGGAAACAGCGGCCCACTGAGTAGGCCAGGTTCCAGCTTGTGAGCGAATGGGGAAACGAAAGACACCAGTGTACCGCCCCCAGAAAAAGCCCAAGAAGAACTGAACGCTGCTTTAGGTTTTACTCCTGAATCTCAGAGCTGCAGGTCAGGGTTACAGGCTGCCCTGTGTGTCCTGCAGGATAGCACTCAATTAGATGTAGAGCTCTGGAATACTGTCTAAGGAGTATAATTCTTAACCAATGACAGCCAGCCTAAACGATGAGCCCAAGTTTGCATATAATCGCAATGTGCTCGAAAAGACTTAGGCTTAAGTATATTTTGTGCTGATTATCGTTCTATCCTCAAGGCACAGCACTTATATATCAAGCACCAGATGTACGATAAATTCAACATAAAAATTCATCGGAACATTTGAAGGAGTCTGAGAATTCAGCAGATAATAAAGCCGCTAAACGTAACAGATATACAATATGTTATCTTTTACAGCACATAAAATGTTGAAGGCAGATGCTGTCACCTGTCAAAGCTAGAAAGCGTTACCAATGTGTTCACTTCTACAATAAAATGAGAAAAGTTTTTCTTCCTGTTGTTAGTGAATGTTCCCTCTTTATAGTTTGTTTTCTCCATTACGATTTACCAAGTGCCCTACATTTCAATTCCCCACCACTTTGGGGCATGTAACCCACAATACAGACTTGGGAGGGATTTAGGTTCCCAGTCAAAGACATTAAAAACACCGACAGTCAGGGTTCTATAAAAATCGGGATTTTGATGTCAAGTAGTAAATACAAAGGTCTTTGGACAAATATACAGAGTTTCGTATTAAAAATTTATTTCTATAACTGATGAAAATGGCATTGAAACCAGATCTCACATTAACAAGCGGACACCTTTCACACTTCAGTGAACGGAGTACACACCAAAGAGCTGAACAGCGTATCATTCATTGATCAGCACAATCCTGGCCCGGTCTAGTGCAAAGCTAAGAGTGACAACATTCATGAAAAACTTTATCTTCTGGTAAGAAAACCAGATAACACAACAGCTACTTAAATTAGAAGGCACACACAGACATGAGTATTGAGAAACAACCTCCATCTTACACAAACCTTACAAATACAATTACACGTCCAACAAATACCGGCGTAGAATTATCTGATCCTTTCTGAAATCTAAAGTTACAAAAGAAGCCAAGATGCTACACGATAATAGCTAATGACACACTAAGATTCAATCTCAGGATATTTTCTTCACTGTGACGGTCATCTCACAGGAACGCGCAGTGTTCCTCGATTTCACACAACACATAACAGCAAGCAAGTTAACGTTAAAGACTTCAAAGATAGTTTGTTTAATTCCCGTCTACTTGCCAGACAGCCACCATCTGCTGTTCTACATAACTACATTATGGGGAAGGGGTCCCTATTGGCTGACTTCAAATATTAATAAGCGCATGGCAGGCAGGCTGTGTCAGCTGGCAGGGCCTGGTTATTGGGTTTCTTATGCATAAACAGCTTTTGTCGTCACACATCAGAGCCTCTGCTGTCAGTTCTTCAGCGTCAGTCACCAGTGTGACTGCAACTAATAAAGTTATATTTAAAAGGATCTTAATGGGGACTTGCATTCGGCAGAGAATTCTGTACACAATACAGGAAAGGATTAGCGATAGTTTTATCTGGATGTGACCTGGTCACATGATTATTTTTCTGCCTGAAGTGCTAAAATGCTGATGCGGCAACACAACTCATTGTATCCAGAGATCGTGTTGGCGTAGGTATTTACCAACAAGGTAAACCAACTCAAATTACAAAGAGCATAGTGAAAATAAAGGAATTTGGTAAACGTTAATGATAAACGTTACGCGCGCAGGTGGTCAGACTGGTCACTCACAGAACGATTTCACCACTGCTGGATACACAGTAAAGGTCTAGCGGATGCAGCCGTTTCAGAAATGACAGCTGAAATGTAGAATATTTACAGTTAATTCTCCCACAATCGTAAAGATTCCCGAGAAATAAAAGGGTAAACATTGCTTGAAAAAACAGATATGCATATAAGCTTAGCCTTTTCAAGCAACGATAATGCTTTCAATATAAAAGTAAAAACACCCAAGAAATCAACAGAGCCCTTATGGAGACTACTGCCCTGGTTACTCTTTTAATCACAAACCATGTCAGGCCGTAGGAGAGGCCTGGCAACAATATGTGTCCTTGTTATGAAACAACCGAGCGACTATGCTAGTTTTGAAGCACAAACATCGGCTTTTGAACATTCAGCCACAGGGCGTGCTCTGGGGCAGGATCGAGTCAGTACCACTACAACACAGGTCTTTTTTATTTGTTAACAACGATGGTCCATATGGGCCGTAGTCCGCAGTCTTAATTGAATTTTCTCTCTAATCTGCTAATTAGCACAGATAAGGCCCTGATCTTGGGGGATTTTTACATTTATGTTGATAACATTCATGTCTCTCTTACCAAATTCTTTTTGCCCATCACAGACAGCAGCGAGAAGCATAATCATTTTAATTAATTCCCACATTGGGTTACCTGTTTTTTTTGGTTTGCTTTTTGTTGTAAACATCTGCGCAGCACCGTACGACAACCTGCTTGTGAAAAGAGCGACATTAAATAAATTTGATCGACTGATTGAGCACCCAGGCTACCCCACTTCTCAGCACGGTCAGATACCCCTTCGAAAAAAGACCAAGACCCAACTCGACAGCCTTAAAGACGTTGGTGTTTCTCAGATATCACCCTAAGTGTGTGGAACTCGCTTCCCACGTTAGTTGGCTGACTGCTTTAAATCTCCTTTAAGACACAGCTTTATAAATTAACCTTGAATCGATTGTTCTTTGTTTGAAATAACCATAGTTTTTCTGCATCATTTAATTCAACATAAGGGAGCAAAAGCAACAGTAAATAGCTCAAATCCCTCAAAGCAGGGCAGAGACCAACATGCAGTAAAATAAACAACTATAAATTAACTGAGTAGCGTAACAGTACGGTGTTGGTCGAGAGGTGTATCGCTAATTTAAACTGATCAATAAATCAGTATCATTCTAAACCGTTATTTGCATGACCCAATCGGATTTTTCTATAAACATACTTGTTCTATTGCCAGGCTGTGTGCCTGCTACGTCTAGACCAAACTAGTTTAAATACTTCCCTTTCCTGATATTTTAAAGGGCACTCAAGTATTCCAAATCATGTTCAGTACTTGGACGTTTAGTAAACCAACCCAATGGGTGCAAAGGGAATTCAAGGAGACAGATATAGGGAAATTAATTTGATTCGGTTTTAAGTATGCATAAAATAGCAGTCTGCCTTTATAGTGAAGAGGAATCGGCAAATATTACCAAGTAAAACAACGTTTCTCTTCCTGATAATGTTGAAGACTCCTCTCAGAACTCTGCAGCAAATTTGGTCTGATTATCCTTTGTACTTCCCCGTCAGCCAGAAGTTGTGTAATACAAATTCCATTTTGCAACACATCATCTTTGTAAAGTGCCAAAAGAGAGTCGCTCAATATTAAACACTGCATGTATCCACACTTCATCAAAGCCTGCTTCTCTCTCCACTGTATTCTGTCAGCCAGTGGCAGCTGTAATTACAATGGATTTTCGCACTTGTCAAAAGCTGTCATTCGAAGCGTGCGCAAGTGGATGCAGTTTTTCAAAATAAATAAATAAAAGACTTCGAGATTTCGCTTGTTGGAGCAGAGAGAGGGAAAGACTGTGATGTCCGTTTCTCCCTGGGTGAGGTGGGTCCTTAGTCATGACAGTTCTGCAGTGTAATCAGATAATATGAGAAGTTAGTCCCTAAGTTGCTTCTGTGGGCCTTCTGCAGTTTTAAACTTTAACATGTAGTTCCAAAGGACACTAAACGTGCAGACAACGATCAGTGTGCTATCAATGCCTGCTGATTTCTCCAGGGATCAGCCGCAGACTGATCAGCAAGCTCAAACATACATAAAGCAGACCTTTTAAAAACTGTTTGTGTTTTTAAACAAGTCAGCAGGAATATTTCTGAAGATAGGCACACTATTGTTCAGTGATTTAGAAAAGCTCATTGCTTAACTCTTGCAAACTATTTTGCCAGGAAAGAGAAGTAAAATCAGTCTCTACCTGCAATTTTATTCATTCTACAGTGTGATACATTTTCACTTTAACCAGACACCCTAAATATGTTTTATCCTATTCTCCTGTGATAACAACAGTCAGTTTAAGCTGCATATAAAGGGTATCATGACTGACAGTGCCAATTCTTGTGGGCAAAGAAATGTTTATGTTTCCTTTGAAACAGCGCACCGAACTGATAACGTGCAGGTTCTCTGTGAGGGGATGTTACAGCATCTACATTATTGCATAAGCATGTTGTGAGGGTCATGCTCTTGTGCTAAATGGTTAGCTGTCTCCCAGCCTTGGCCTTGCTGTCCTGTCTGCATTGGTTGCCATGGGAGAAGGCGTAGGCTTTACCCCATCTTTGCTTCCCTGTCTGCATTGGTTGCCATGGGAGAAGGTGTACTCCATCTTTGCTGCTTGGAGATCTGTTTTATTCGTTCTGCTTTTTTATGGACCTCTGCATGTAGTCTTTCATCTAAAAGATACTTTTAATTTGCAAGGTATCATTGGGCCACTGTGAGGATACTTCTCTTTGTCTATTTTATCAATGGATCGTCAATAGACAACTGGCTGAAATACGCTGAAAAATATTGGGTGGCGATGGACATCCAAGTCACATAAGTGATGTCAGAAGCATTCAGTACACGAGGGTTCCCGAAAGCCATCCTGGCTCAGTGGGCTTTATGTCATCATCACACGTTCCCTTTGACATTCGGCTGCAGACAGCAGACACCAGACAGCATGGTCACAACAGGGGTCACATGCAAATCACATTCAGCATGCACGCCATAGAGAAACGTTTGGGATGAGTGATTTCACTGCAGATACGCATTCCTTAACCCCCCTGCAGTGTGCAAGGCTAAACTTTCTGCACATCAGTTGCCAGCCATTCAGGTCAACACCAAAGTGTACAGGTGTAAAAGTGTACTTTTAGTTTAGCAATATGGGGGGGGGGTGCTTTTACATTGGTAATTACAGGGGGGTTGCTTTTAGATTGGTAATATGGGAGGTGCTTTTAGATTGGTAATATGGGGGAGTGCTTTTAGTTCGGTAACATGGGGGGTGGGTTGCTTTTAGTTCAGTAATTTTGGACTAGTTTAGTTTGGTAATATTTTTTGATATTTTAGGTAGTATGAACCAAGTCCAAAAATTCTCCACTGCATTCACACCTAGCAGCGAGGGACTGTTTGTGAAGATTTGCAGACATTATTCTGTGCCATGGGAGCAATGTTATTCAGGCTTTGTGCTGGGACACACTTCAACATCACCTGTCAGCAACAAGGGCAGTTCTAAACCTCCAGTCAACATAAGTGCTGTGTCTGTGGAGGTTAGGGCAGGCACGTTCCTGCACTCTCCTGCATGACGCCACCCGTCATTCATAATGACAGCCTTTTCTTTTTTTTAAATCCACACACACAATGCAAGTTACTCACAATTCACAAATAACCGTGCCTCTGAAATGTGCTAAAAGTGTGATTATTGATACAGATCATTGATACGACCACAAAATACTTATTTAACAGTGACACGACCACCTGAAAAAACTTCACTAGCAATTCGGAACTGCTTCAGTGTAACCTCACAAACATGGGGCACGGTGATTCTGAACACCGGCTGGCATTTCTTCTGAGCGTGTTTCAGGAACTCAAAAGGGCTGTGCCACAAACAAGGGGAAGCCCTCAACTTGTTGCGATCCACTGCAAAAGTGGTGCAAACCCTCCTCTCTGGGCTCAAATCAAGGCTATTTACTCCCTAACAAATCTCCCACCTGCTTCACGGGTTGGCAGACAGCATTTACGCCCACACAGGTTGTGTTTGCCGCTCATCCTGATTCTAAACTCATGTGTCGCTGCCTGTCGCAGGTTTGTCTTTCGGCCCATTGTGTGGCAGACTCCGTTTTCCCCAGTTCTTATTTTTCATTTCACATCTTCACAGTCACCTGCCGTCTACTGTATTTGCACAGAAGGTTTTTGACCGAATGACTTTGTGTTTTAGTATCAAATCCATGCATGCCTTATTTAAAGTTATTTATTCCAGCTTCTCCAGTAAATTTTGCTATTTACTGGACTGGTGGTGCATAGATTCATGTTGTGAACAACATGAATTACCGATTACTCTGGATTATGCACTGATATCAACTCCGGTCGACATAAAAATTAAAATACAATTTAAAAAACACAGTTCACTCACATTGGATCTGTCCTTCACATCGTAGACTGTTAACTTGACCCGGGTCTCTTCGCAGAGGGGGTAATCTGGAGGGAAGGTCACCCCGGTCAGAAACAGTGGGTCTCTTGTTCCCTAAAGGACAGACAGGGGGGAAATGTCTGAGTGAGCTGACAGCTGTGGGGGGCCGGAGACCTGCAGGGGGCTTCCAGAGCCCCCCACTCACAGCAGCTGCAGGTCATAGGCCCTGCAGTTCATGTGTATCCAAGGGCCGGTCAGGGGGTTCCCCAGAGACGGGTGTGCCAGAGAGCACACACCAGCTGGGACGGGATAACTTTTGGAAAAATTTAGAAATTCAATCAGGCTAAAATAAATGCCTCCCCCTCCCCCAGCCCATTGGGTCAGCTGTCTGAGCCTGGTAGTCTGCAGTGACTCTACTCTCCCTCGGCTCATCGGGTCAGCTGTCTGAGCCTGGTAGCCTGCAGTGACTCTCCTCTCCCTCGGCTCATCGGGTCAGCTGTCTGAGCCTGGTAGTCTGCAGTGACTCTACTCTCCCTCGGCTCATCGGGTCAGCTGTCT
>JAOVYW010037465.1:0-27441 GCA_025775045.1 Hiodon tergisus | reverse complement strand
TCCTGAAAGAGGAAGAAAAAGGACCACTCTTATTAGTGTCACTAAGAAGAGAGGCACTAACTACCAAAAGCAGTAACCCAGCACATACACCACAAGTTGCCAATACATAGATAAATCTACAGACCCTAAGGCGTCGAATCTCTAGCAGCCTCTCATCCAGTTCACCTCTCAGGAACCCAGCAACCTCCTTATGTTTTGCAACCTTTTTGTAAAGCTTCACTTTCTCTTTTGTCATCTGCGCCATCTGATCCTGCACTCACAGAAAGACATTCCCCATTTCAGTCAGCCTCTCAACTGAAAAATAAAATATAGCAATAAGCAGTAAGAAAATTAAATGTCAATACATCACCTTAGGAGTATTCTGTACATATGGCACTAAATCTGAATGGGATGTTATGAAACATTATGTTATGAGTTTGTCACAAATTACAAATTTTTGCTTTCACTAGTGACAACTGACTGGTAGAAAGGGTGCAGTAGTGAGCTGCACACAAAGGACCGGAGCCGCCTCAGAAAGTTTTTTATACAGGGCCATGGTGTTTACAGGCCACTCCACAAACATCTCCTTCGTCTTGATGTTAAGCTGCAGATAGTTCCTCTCACACCATCCCACAAAGTCCCCCACCAGGCCCAGATAGTCCCCCTCCTGACCATCCTTGATATACCCCATGATAGCATGATCACCCAAGAACTTCTGCAGATGGCAAGTGTCAGAGTTACATCTGAAGTAGGAGGTGTACAACGTGAACAGAAAAGGGGACAATACTGTTCTTTGAGGAGCCCCCATGCTGCTCACCACCTGGTCTGACAACGGAGCGGCACAAACTGTGGTCTGCCAGTCAGATACAACTACCCAGGAGACTAAGGGGGATTCCACCTGCATTTGCCTCATTCTCCCCCAGTAATCGAGGCTGTATGGACTCTCCCAGCACTCCAAACAACGTCTAGTTGAGAGTAAACCCCTTGGAGCAGGTAGATGACAGCATCGTCCACGACGATGAGAGGCTGGTAGGCAAATTACAGGGAGCCCATAAAAGGTAGTGACCAGGGGCCTGAGGTGTGAGAGGACTATCCTCTCCAGGGTCTTCATGATGTGGGATATAAGCACAACTGTTGTGGAATTTTGGAAAGCCTTCCTTCAGTTAACAGGATTGAATAAAAGTGAAGTCTGGAGTTAGAGCAGAATTCAATCAGACTTTATTTCATGCAGCATGGTGAGAAGTACCCAGGCAGTCTGAGTAGGATCTCCAAAAACATCAATATTTATATGGGTTAGTACCAATAATTCCGTCAAGGACTTTAGGCAACTTTTAATAACTTTCTTTGTAATAAGGTACATTCAAGGGTGTATACCTAGTGTGTCGTGTTCGGTTTCTTACAGCCTTAGAACACCATGCACAAACTGCGTGACTCCCACCCACACACACACACTTTCTTCACTTTTGTGAAAACATATAGTAAGGCACCTGATTTAGCCGGGCTGATTTTAAGTTACTTCTGTTACTATCTGTTCTAACAGATATTATAGCCCCATAAGTCCCATCTAGGCTACTTTGCTCACAAGAGGCTGGGGATCTATATATACACCAAGAATAACCAAATCAAATTATCGAGGAAGAGCATTGGCATTCAGAGCTGACAATTTTGATGAAGAAACAAGCTGTCCAATTTTAATAAGCTCAATTAGGAGAAAAGCCATCAATATACGTTCTGGAATTACAACCACGTTCCCAAAAAGTTGGGATGCTGCGTAAAATGCAAATAAAAACAGAACGCAATTATGGGCAAATCATGTAATCCCTATATTTAATTGAAAATGGTGAAACTGAGAAAGTTTGTCAATTCCTGAAAAATATATGCCCACAAACCTGGTGGAACATCTCACAACTAATTGGGTTAATTGGCAACAGGTCAGTAGAGTAACCCAGAGAGAATGAGTCTTTTAGAAGTAAAGATGGGGAGGGTTTCACCACTCTGTAAAGACTATGTGGGAAAATAGTGCAACAATTTAATAACGTTTCTTAACATAAAATTGCAAAGTTTGGGGATCTCATCATCTACGCTAGGTTCAGAGGATCCAGAGAAATCTGTATGCAAGGGACAAGGCCAAAAAAACAAAATTGGATGGCCGTGATCTTTGGGCCCTCAGGCAGCACTGCATAAAAAGAAGACACGATTCTGTAGTGGAAATCACTGCATGGGCTCAGGAGCACATCTTTGTCTGTGAACAGTTTGTCACTGCATCCACAAATGCAAGTCAAAACTCTACCATGAAAAGAAGAAACCATATATAAACAAGATCCAGAAACGCTGTTGCCTTCTCTGGGCCCGAGCTCACTTAAGATGGACTGAGGCGAAGTGGAAAACTGTCTTGTGGTCTGACAAGGAAATTAAAAAGATTTAGGGAAGTCCACCGGGCTAATTAGGAGAGGGACCATCCATCGTGTTATCAGTGCACAGTTCAAAAGCCAGCATCCCTGATGGTATGGGGGTGCATTTGTGCACATGGCATTGGTGATCTGCAAAGGCACCATTAATGCTGAACAATACATACAGCGTTTTTAAATTTGAATCGATCTGGCACCCGGAAGACAATTTACTATGTCCGACTCTATATATGTTTCAAACAACGGAGTAGCCAATCACAAGCACCTTGTTAGAAGACATGTTAGAGCGGGGATCATTTATTAGATAGCCGAATTGGTTACTGGTGTTGCATCGTCGAATTTCTGGAACCATGTGATATTTAACATGCTTCCTCCGAACTGTAATTAAATCTGGCTTCTCAAGTTTAACTATGCCCGTAAGAGATCTTTCTGATCCCCATCTGATGCACCGGTGCAGAAACAAACGAGGCTATAAAATTCAAACCCTCTTTAATTTGATGAAGCCTCCGGATGCGCAACTCTAATTCAACCATCTTCTCCGCCAATTCCATGTTATCGTTACATTTCCTTCAAACAAAGTTATCGGAACCGCTAATATTGACGGAAACTAAAAATAAAAATAAGCCGCATTGTGTGCACAGCAGAGTGAATTCTGAAGCCATACTCACGTTTGCTGACAACTGTTCATTCGACTGGCCCTGGAGATGCAAACTGCTTCATTTCGATTTTTTTATTCATTTATTTTTTTTAAATGGCACAAACCACAACCACCAACAAAGGTTTAATTTTGATTTCTCAGTATACCGTCTTTGGAATGACATACTTAATAAGTGCACCACAAGCGATTATCGAGATAGCACTTATCTCTGTACAAACAAACGGGATATCTATCCGGCGACGTTTTGTAATCTATGTTCCTAACACTGGCGAACCACCGTGAATTCTAATTTTTCCAACTTCAAAGCGTAGATTTAGTAACCACACCAATTTACTGACACATTATATGCAGCTTGTCCCTAAAGGCATTATTGATGCCACAAAGGTAACCAATCAGTATAAGGTAAAAAGCGTACTTGACCAATCAACCTTTCACATTTCCCTCTTGAGCACGTCAGCTAAATTGGAGCGGATTTGTGTGACTTGCGGAATGTCATCAAATTAGATGACGAAGTTCTTGTGCAGAATCTTCCAGAGAGCTAATTGTATCAAACAATTAAGGTAATATATGTATATAAAATATATTACAGTATGATATTTTCTTAAACATACTCGTATTTAAACAGTTATGAATCTTTATGATTGCGGTTAGCGTCTTGTAACCATAGCAACTTGAGATCTTTAGCTATGTGGTTAAGCAATTATCCACGTTCACGGGTCATTATGCCTTTTGTTTTACTTTTTTCTGTGATATGCTTTTAGCTAGCTTGCAACAAAAATATAATAATGTAGTTAGTAAGATAGTTGGCAACGTCAATGGTTATTATACTGAACTGGGTTTTGAGTAGCTAGCCAGGTACAGCAGGGCAGACAGTTTGTGATTTTTACCTTGAACTCTGCTGGGACATATATGGGGCGGAAGAGCAGAAAAAAACATTTGTTGACCATAAAGTATCAGTTAAAACCTAAACTATATTTTGGGAAATGCAAATTGTCCTTTGCTCACCTAGCCTTATTTTTTCTTGCAACACTGCTATGATTTCGGCTTAGTATACACTAGTGCAGTCATATACGATATATAAGTTATATCATAGTTTTAGTTGTGTGTGTCTATATACTATTTGCAACGTTGCATTATTTTGTGTCCCATAAAAATACTAGCATATCGTAGTATGGATGCAAGTCGTAGACAAAAACTGAAAGCACGTGAGTAAATGATGGCCAAAAAATGTAAACAAAGGACTGAGTGATCATCTTCAGCCCACGGTAAACATTTATTTGCATAGAATGGTGGCGTTTTCGACAGGGCAATGCCCCCCATCCACCAAGTATGAATTGTCTGCCAAAAGGAGTATAAGTGGAGTACAACTCCTCCTGTTGTTATCCATACGTCATTGCCCTCCTCATGTCAAGTATGGTTTACAGTGCTTGTGCTGGGTTACTTGTTCTATAGGCTCTTGTATTCAGAGATGTAAGTCAATCTGAGTCTCAGAGTTGGGCCACCTATGTGCTCATGAATAATGCCTTTTTATTTTAGTTTGAGGGACAGTCTGCCTGGTGCGGAACATGTGGCTCAATAGGCTTTCTTCAAGGAATACTACAATTTAGATCAGAGAGACCAGGACCGGACAAGTACGCAAGGTTTGAGGACTCATCATCTGCTATCTAAATCATAGATCCATGGCCAGTTTTGTTTATCTGAGCCAGTTTCTGTCATCTTCCATGTTTGCTAAAATATATTGTACAAATAATAAGTATTATAGTTTATGTTGTTTCATTTGGTTTACTTTAAGGATGTGTAATAATATTTTGCATGTGATATTGTATAATGTAAACAAGGAAATATTTCTATCTATATTTTAAAGTTATTGTGCCTACCTATATATATACATATGGAAAGAGAACTGTAATCCTCACGGACTCTAACATCCTCTGGTATTCGTTCTACCCCACCCGTTATTATAAAAAAAAAAATCACATTACCTTTTAAGTTCCTTATTTCATACAAGAGTGTCAGCAATATTTGTGTGGTTTGTTTTTTTAGCCAGATGAGTTTTGATAGTGTGTGGACATGCATAGTTCAAAGAATAAGAACATTGGAAAAAGCAGCTAAAAGAAATGTTGTACCACATTGGTTGTTTAAGAATCATGTTCATTGTGAAAGTCTAAATGGTATTTGTTCAACATAATGGGTGGAAACTTTTTTTTTTAATTGTAAAAATATTTGGAATATGATTTTTTTTTTAAAATCAACATAACTTCTCTATCTAAAGACAAGCATAAGAAAAATGTGTTCCCTAGTTTGAAGACTAGTTGCATAATGCGCCTGTTTAATTCTGCAGCTTTGTGATGAGTGTGATGAAGGGAGACATAATTGGACATACTGCTGCAATATCACCCCCAGTGAGGTCAGTGTGTCGATGCAGCCAAGAGGAGTTCAGATTATCTAGATCACTGCCTCAAGATACTCTCACCTTGCACCGAGGCCTCCTACATTTTACAGGGATGTCCATCCTCACAATAGCAAGGACTACTAAAATTATCAGCTTTGTGTGTCAGGGTAATAATGGCAATTGATAAATACTATGGCTGTAGGATTAGCCAATATGATGATGTCAGAATGCTGTTGGACATAAACCTTTGCTACCTCTTGTTCTCACGCCTACAAAAAAATGCTTCTATTTGTACAATTTCTTATAAGCGATTCATAAAACTGGTCCTGCGAAGAATTAATGAAATAGATATGAAATGTAACTAATTCATTTTGAATTTAACATAGAACCAGATAATATCTAAATAATTTATCTAATTTATGTGAAGAAATTTTCATTAAAAAAAATTTTTATCTGCGATTATTTCAGTATTTTCTCCTCAATTTGGAATTTCAAATTGTGCAAAGGCATCTCTACTTATCGCGACAAATCCTGACACCACACCCAGGGAGTGCTATTTAGAAATAGTCAATAAGAAGCTGACACATGCACTTTTTGCTTGCTGAATTGGAATAGAAACCCATGTTGGGCTGGGCAAAACACCCGTGGAGAGTGGTGGCCATCTTTGTGTGTGTTTATAACTAGGGTACTCAAAAAAATGTTTGAGTCATTGCATGGATTATAAATTATTTGATGAGGCGTTTTCAGGTGTAATTGCTAATTGAGAGGTAATCCAGAGAATAGTCAAAAAAGGGGTAAACAACCACAGGGTCAAGACATGAAATAAGAATGTTATAAATGCTTAGAAATGTAACTAAGAAAGAAACAAAACTTGACACTGAACTAAACAAAGGGGTTTAAATACGCTGACCATGCCGAGTCTTAACAAGTGGCCCTATAAGTCAGAATAATTAATTACTGGTTAAGCAGTGAATAAGAAGCTGGCAAATAAGAATACAACTTCAGCCTTGTGGTCTTAGAAAATCATTCACTGCAACACCTTTCACTGGACATCCATATAACACAGTTTCAAGAGAAATATTCAACTATGATATTTAACAATGACATCATGAATAAGAGCCATGTTATGTGTCCTTTTTAAAAAAAAGTTCCATGAACATTATTCCTGTATATAGCTAGTTTCAGTATATTGTTTTTCAGTAATGATTATGACATTGCAACTTTGGGTATCTTTATAGAATGGGACCTCCCACAGAAAGCCCTGACACAGATTTGGGGGCTAAGGCCCTCAAATGCAGCCAAAAGGCTGGGGAGGAGAGGGGGGGTTGGGGCAGCGACAGCCAGCCGAAATCCACCACCCTCACTTCCACCCTCAATACTGGAGGAAAGAAAAAGAAAAAAAAGAAAAAGAGGTATTTAGTTTCGATTTACCACAAAGCATGATTATGTGCCCATAGCAAAAGAATAGGCTGCTAGAAGGCCACTTTCATTATTATGCCACTGTTTCCCATGCATGTTAAATCTGTGCATTTACTAAGACTATAAAAGCAATGTTTTTTTACCACGAATATTACTATTATTATTATTATTTTGTGTGTAGTCAATGTGAATAGGGAATGTCACCTTACTTACAGAGATAGTACTAAGTACTCTTATTGCTAACAGGCCACTTGGTGTGAGACAACATATTCCCCGTCCAGGGTCAAGAATCAAAGATTAACCTTAATTTTCAGTTTTTTAGCCACTTAATATTCGTTTGCTCATTTCTTGTGTGACTAGTCAAATATGCTTGTGCTTGTGTAGCTTTTTGCTTTTCATTGACAATAGACAAATTGCAATATATATTGTTCTCTACTAGCTAGGCTTTAATTTAGCTGTGATGTTTCTGGGATTGTGCTGTAATCAGAGGGAATTATATTGTTTAAGACAGCTGTTTAAACATATCCTGTGGTGGGGATGGACTGTAAAGGCAGGAAGGTACCTCCCAGGAAGGCATATGTCTGTCGCTATGCTTGTCCATTCTCTTTCAGATGACTTTGGATCAACCTCACAAACTGCAAGTATGAAAGTGGTAGGTGTTCATTTAACCATGTTAGCTGTAGTTAAATACAAAAAAGGATAAAATAAATGTTATCCTTTGGGAGTTTCTGAAATTTGGGGTAAAAGTAGTTAAATCTCATTGAAATTGAATCTATTGCTTTATCTTTATAACATGCTCACAGTTTCTGAAGGACAGGCCTGAATACAGATACACTTTTTCCCAAAAAATAACTACAAATGGCCTATTCCTTCAAGTCCTTCAACGTAACCAATTGTTACCAAACCCTTTTAAAAAAACACAGTGTAAAAAGATAAATAAATAAAAAATTGGCACGGTGGGGTATTCCAATTTTTTATGTATTGTTTAAAGAGGAACTTCATACATTAATAATATGCTGACAAACAATGTCTCAAAGTAATGTAGTCTGTAGTAGAGTGTGGTTTACTGATGGAGCATTCCTTTCTCTCATGTCAGTACGACGTGCAGCTCGTAGATATGGCTTAAGAGAGGTAGTGGATGGGGAGGATTGGACACTGTATTGGACCGACTGCTCTGTCTCTCTTTATCGTGTGATGGAAATGAAGCGATACCAGGTACTACAGCTCATTACAGCTATGAATTGCACAGAAAGACAATTGTTCATCCTGGTTGGTCTTTGATGGTTGGTCATAATGTTTGTGCATTTTCTGCTCCTTCCTTGAAGTAGGCATGCTAATTTGTTATTAGTGAGCTCTACATCAAAAGTATGCATTTTAATTAGATAAAAATAATTGCCGTTGCAAAGGGAAGGAAAATTAATACGTTGAATAGCTCCAATGCTAATCCGTTGAATTTTTCTAATGTCTGACTTGGCAGTAAAATTTTAGTCAAAGTATCATCCAAAAGCCTTAATTTG
The DNA here is from genome assembly GCA_025775045.1 of Hiodon tergisus. Lineage (NCBI taxonomy): Eukaryota > Metazoa > Chordata > Actinopteri > Hiodontiformes > Hiodontidae > Hiodon > Hiodon tergisus. The sequence goes on along the minus strand of JAOVYW010037465.1, from coordinate 19,068 downwards.
AATTGTAAGTAAAGTGAGTTTTCTTGTGTACTGACTGAATAAAGTGAATTACCTTTCTTCAGTTTCTTGTCGACAGTGTCCTTCGAGCTGGTCATAGGCACTGCACATTCTTCTGTGTCTCTCGTTTAGCTTATTTTTTGCTTATTCCGCTCCAACTACAAGCCTACCAGCCACTGTGTCTTTAAACAATACTATGCGTGGGCCTCTTACCGTGCAGCTTAACTTGCGCAATGCATACCTCTATTCCATAGGTGTATGTTTTTCCATGGTTCTATGCAATGGATTATTAAAGTTCATGTTTATTTTGAACTATGATTAAGTCTCCTTGCTGAGCCTCAAAGCCGTGTCTGGCCTGGGTTGGAGCTGCACTTGGGTTCATCCCTGCTCTGGTGCTCCGCACCGCGTGACAGAATGACTTCCCCCGACAAAGATCCCAGTAGCTCCCCTGAATCTCCGGCCACAGTCTCCAAGCCCCCAAGCCATGACCAAACCTCCTGGCCATGTTCAAGTCCGGCTCTGCGCGAGAGTCCCCCGAGTTTACGGCTCAGCGCAAGAGTCTCCCTAGTTTATGGCTCTGCGCAAGAGTCCCCCAAGTCTCCCAGAGCGCCTCGAACGCTCCAAGCTCCCCAGCATGTCTCCGAGTCCCCAGTGTCTCCAAACGTGTCTCCAAGTGTGTCTCCAAGGTCTCAGTGTCTCCAAGCATGTCTCCAAGTCCCCAGTGTCTCCAAGCTCCCCAGCTTGTCTCTAAGGTCCCAGTGTCTCCAAGCATGCCTCCATGCTCCCCAGCGTGTCTCCGAGTTCCGAGTGTCTCCAAGCGTGTCTCCAACCGTCTCTAAGCATTTCTCCAAGCGTGTCTCCAAGGTCCCAGTGTCTCCAAGTGTGTCTCCAAGGTCCCAGTGTCTCCAAGCATGTCTCCAAGTCCCCAGTGTCCCCAAGCGTGCCTCCGTGCTCCCCAGCGTGTCTCCGAGTTCAGAGTGTCTACAAGCGTGTCTCCAAGCGTCTCTAAGCATTTCTCCAAGCATGTCTCCAAGGTCCCAGTGTCTCCAAGTGTGTCTCCAAGGTCACAGTGTCTCCAAGCGTATCTCCAAGTTCCCAGTGTCTCCAAGCATGTCTTCAAGTTCCCAGTGTCTCCAAGCGTGTCTTCGAGTTCCCAGAGTCTCCGAGTTCCCAGTGTATCCAAGCGTGTCTTCGAGTTCCCAGTTTCTCCAAGCGTGTCTTCGAGTTCCCAGTGTCTCCAAGCGTGTCTTCGAGTTCCCAGTGTCTCCAAGCGTGTCGCCACGCGTGTCTCCAAGTGTGTCTCCGAGGTCCCAGTGTTTTGTTCATTCTTTCTTTTCATTCGCCCTGCACCTCCCAACTTGGTTTTTGTTCTCCTTATAACCCTCTCATTTTTGTCATGGGTCATTATTCATGTTTTTCCATGTACCTGGTTCCATGCAATGTTTATTTTGAACTATGACTAAGGCTCCTTGCTGTGCTTAGAAAGCTGTGTCTGTCCGGGAATTGCGCTTGGGTTCATCCCTGCTCTGGTGCCCCGCACCTCGTGACGTTAAATTATTCTCTGAGAGAATTGTGAAACCAGGGCTGCCAACAAAGTTTCTGATTTAAATTGCTATCTGTCATTTCTTACAGAAGATAAACCATTTCCCTGGCATGAGCGAGATCTGCCGGAAGGACCTTCTGGCTCGAAACATGAACCGCATGCTGAAGCTCTTTCCAAAGGAGTACAATATCTTCCCACGGACTTGGTGCCTCCCAGCAGAGTAAGCAAAGCAGTCCTGTCCCCTTTTTGAAGAGCACAGTCAGCTAATATTTACAAATATTGAGAATGTTATATTGGTTTTGAAACCAGGCCTTTACCAGCTGTATAAATGGGTGTTTTTTTGGACAGAGCAGGAGTCTCAAACTCACAGCCCCCAAGCCATATATGGTCCGTTTGGTGCTTTAGTGGCTCATGAAGCAGCTGTAGTCAATTAAGCTGAATGAACTAAGTGAATCAAAACAGCTCTGCCAAAATCAAGGTGAGAGTTCAATCAGAAACAATTTCAGGAGAGTTTGTGGAGTTTAAGAGCGATAACAACTTGTCTAATTTGCAAGGAGAGTTGCAGCCCTGAAATAACATAACCTGCAGTGCCACTACACAAGTGAATTAGCCAGAATTACCACAGATGGAAACCCAAAGAAAAGGAACGGTTTTGCAGTGCTGGTACATTTCACGATATCATTCATCAGCAAGTGTAGCAAATGCTTAAAGTTCATTACATTCACCTCCAGGGCCTTGCAGCATTGTGCGTTCTGTGCATTATTGAAAGAAAGTGAATCACAATACAGCAATCTACTGTTCTTTACAGAGGTGAGGTGGCTTAGTAGAGGAAATGTAAAGAGGTGTTTTGAATTTAGAAATTAGGTGCCAAGATTCATGAAGGAAATTAATATCCCAGTATGTGAATTTGAAGACATAAAAAGTATGATGATTCTTGCCTTCCCTGCCTGTAACCTGCTTTTGGAGGATTTTTACCAGTGGTTTGCAAACTTCAGGAGTTACTGAGACAGCGTCATTCGGGGGGTTGTAACAGCAACAATGGAGTTATGAGGAAACCGCAAGTGGGCTCTCCAACCCACCAGTCTACCTATTGTCAATAATTAACACACTTCCGGCCACACAGCACTGTACGGGAGTGTTCAGGCCAGAATTATTTGCTGTTAGCCAGTAGCACCTCGTACTGACTTGAGCCCACCTTACCCTGGGGAGCCACTCAGTAATCCCTTGCGCCTTTATCAATTGAGCCACTCGAGACTCCAACCGCATTTCCCTGAACTTCTTAGACCCCTGCTCCCCACCTTATTAATCGACTTTTAAACACAGTCGGTCAGATAAGACTCAAACGAGATGCAAACCTGCAAATCTGAACTTTCCACTCACTGTTTCAGCTGTGTTACTCACTATTCAGCAATGCACCGATGTAAAGCACCCACCATTCCTTGCAAACTTATGCAGGAAATCTCGTTGTTATTATAATAATCATAATCATGAATAAAAATAAAGGTCTTACCTACAGAAAGCACTGAAAAACAACAGCCCAATACTACAAACAAAACATAGTTTGAAAATTCATCAAGCTTGGAGACCTGGGTTTAAAACAGGTCTCAAGTTACCAAACAGTCACTAAACTGAGCAATTTTGCCAATGATGGCAAAACTAAGCCCATACCTGTGGTTACCAATGATAACAGTCAATTAAAGAAACCAATTCAGACATGTTATGCAATTTACATAAATTTGTCCAAGTGACAGGCTCCTTCACAGAGACATTAATGAAAAAATGAAATTATGTAGAAGGGCATGGCTGTGATTAATGTTTGCAAAATAACTATTAATAATGTGCATCTTTTTTTTGGAACAAAGATTATTTTAATACAAACAAATCAATTTGTCTGATTTCACTGAAGTTACAGTGACTTCCAGGCCTACACCAGGGCAAAAAAGCACAAGACATATATCTGCAAGCCAGACTCAGGCTGCCAGGGTCGCGGGATCTTCATCACCAAATCCAGTAAGGATGTCCGACCAGGCGAACATATGATCTGCCAGGTTTATGTCTCCAGAGTAAGATTTATTTCTTGTGTTCAGTTAATGGGATATTCTTTATGTTACATACCATTGACATTCTGTCTCTTAACCACACCAACTATATTCCTCAGCCATTCATCATTGATAGCTTCAAATTTGACCTGCGCATCTATGTACTGGTGACATCTTGTGACCCCTTCCACATCTTCCTATATAATGAAGGACTTGCCCGCTTCTGCACCACACAGTACAGTGAACCCACGATCAGCAATGTGGTAAGTTGACAGAGGGAGGCATTAAAGGCACTCACAGTCACAGTTCATTGAATGTTTACTGTAAAAAATAAAATGTTTTTATTTGGCCACTAAGATAGTATACATATTTAAAAATGTATTAACCTGAATATTATCAGAAGGAATTCTGTTTAGGGACATTGCTATACCAATGTACCAGCAATATTCTGGTTAAAAGTCCAATAACCAGTTGTTTAAAACAAATTTTATTATTATATTATATTTGTGTACTTCTGTACTTCTGTGTACATTTTGGGGATCTGTTCTCCATCATTAAGTGCACAGCTAGACAGACACATTTCAGTTTCTAGACGGTTTCACAGTGATTGCTGTCTTTCTGGCTATGTATGAGCATGTGTGTGCGTGTGTCAAAACCACAAAATGCAAAATGTGAGTATCAACAGTAAAAGGCCAATAGAATTAATTTCTTCTTTCTTCCAATTATTCAACAAAAAATTTCATTGCAGTATGTACAAAAATGAATAATTTCATAGTGTAACATATCATTCTGAAAAAGTATTTGAGTATTTCAGAAATCAAATTACAGTGTATTTCCTTTGTGGTGTGTAGCCAGCTCTACCTCACTGCCTTTTTAAAAAAAATAGTTAAAATTAGCTGATTTTAAAAAGAATATATTCCTTATTTTCTCAAAACAACTTTACTGTCAAAGCCAAAAAACAGTGCTTGATTACAACAAACAATATCACTAGACTACCTGTGTTAACCTCTTTTATCTATTTCTCAGGATGACATTTGCATGCACTTAACCAACTATGCCATAAACAAACATAGTGAAAACTTTGTCCGTGACGATGACACAGGCAGCAAAAGGTAAATGATTTCCACTCTGCCCCCTCTGACCTCTCCTTTAAGCTTTGTCGAAGTTGGAACTTATTTGGTTGTCATAAAAAATCAGGGTTAAATGCAAACAAGCCCTACCACTCAAGGCATTCTTTTATTACCAAGCATTGTCCTTACCTCAGTTGTTTTTTGAAAAATAATTTAGACCTACTAAGTTAAGCTTGAAGTCAAATATATTTTTATTTTTTATTTTAAAATATCATCATATTCATTAGTGGTTCACGTTCAGATTAATTCTGTGATCTCATTAGAGAGTCAATTAATAATACAAAAATTAATACAAGCCTTGCATTGAGGCATAGTCTAATATAAAGTATAGCACTGCTCCTGATCCAATTCTATCTATTTGAGCGTTCTAAGAAAAGTCAGTTTTTACTGTGTTTTGATCATTCAAAATGTGTTCTTTATGGTGAATAATTCAGACATTGTTTCCTATTTTTAAGTTCCTCTTATGAATCCTATTTCATAGAAAGTTGTCAACTTTCAACAAGTATCTGGAGGCCATGTGTTTGAACAAAGAGAAAATCTGGGGTGACATTGATGATGTGATCATTAAGACGCTGATCTCAGCCCACCCAATTCTAAAGCACAATTACCACACCTGCTTCCCCAATCATACTGCCGGCAGTGCCTGCTTTGAGATCCTGGGTTTTGATGTGCTGTTGGACCACCGTCTTAAGCCCTGGCTGTTGGAGGTGAGTTTGATTTCTAATTACCTAAGCAGTAGTTAATTGGTACTATGAACTCTCTATACACTGTCACAGTTATAGTAATTGCTTACGTCTGAAATATATATAATAAACTTTGCATAGGTATTACTTTTAGTGTACACAATCAAATGTGATCTCTCCATTTAATGCCACAAACATTTCAAGACCTATTGCTATCTTGTATATAATAAAATAATAGTCTTAATATAATGAGCTTTATTTTATACTTTTAAAGTTTATATAGATGCAGCTGTGTTTAATAATTTTATAACCTGATAATGATATAACCTGGCTTGTTTGAAAATATATAGGATGCTTTTACGTAGCACTTTTATCTATATATACAGTTACGTCACACAACATATCCAAAAAGTTTGGGGCATTCTTCTGTAAGCATGAACATGTTTTAGCTATCAATACTTAATTGATAAATTGTAGTCTATTCCATTTAAATGTAATCCTCTTGCGGTCTCTAGTGGCTAAATGAGGTAAGTTACAAAACATAAAAAACTGAAATGAACAAGAAATCTATAATTTATGCAAATATGATTTATTTGAGATATATTTCAAAGAAAAGCTTAGAAAATTTACAACAATCATTTCTTTTTAAAGATATAAATGAAATTAGGAATTGCGCAGAGGTCAACCTTTTGGTTTTTAAATGATTTAGCTTAGAATGCTTCAAACGAAACAGATTTATCAGCAACACCTGACGGATTATCTTGAAACTTTATAGACTGTCACAGGACACCCCCTGCTTTCATATAAGGCTGGTCTTTTTGTTCTTTCCAATGGCTGAATAGGATCGTATGATTGAGGAACAATGGGTTTTGCATTACTTTATTGTTGTTGTATTCGATTTATGTTGTCACCTTGGAGAAAGGCGTCTACTAAATGAAACTGTGGTAATAATTTTGCGTTGGCTACTGCCAACTCCGGAGACAGAGGATTTAAAAATTAAATGCAAACTTTTATTGAGGAGCTGTCAAACTGTGTGGGCTGCCAAAAATGCTAGGGGGACACAAGTAGTAGCTTCGCAGCTCACCGGCAGGGGCTGCACCGTTTAATTAATGTTCTTAATATTAATGTTAATAAATTCAGTTCTTAAGAAAATGTTCTGAGTTAATAAACCACCTCGTCACTCGAAATTATGTATTTTTTATAAAAGTAGCTGGTGATTTATGGGTCGAGTTCTTCAAGTAAAGGTCACCAGAGTCCTGCAAAATAGCAAATTAAGTCCAAAACACTGTTTACTAGGGTTTATTTATAAGTGTCCTGGTCTTACAAATGCATTTAATCTTTGAGTTCGTTGAGGGGTTGGTCTGTTAATGTTTCTCCTTATGAGTGTACTGACGTCATTCTCTCTGTTATGTAGTATGTATGTTTGTCACTCCTTGCCTGTCCATTGTTGTGTCAATCCACAGGTTAACCACTCCCCAAGTTTTACTACTGACTCCAGGCTTGACCGGGAGGTGAAGGATGGGCTGCTGTTTGACACACTGGTCCTCATCAATCTGGGTGCTTGTGACCGGCGCAAGATCACAGAGGAGGAGAATCGTCGAGTAATAGAACGGCTTCAGCAGAATCGCTCCCGGGAGGCCAGGTACAGTAAAGTAACTAAGGTACTAATAACTAACAGATTATAGATGTTCACAGGCAGTCAGAGCAATAAACTTTCTGAACTTTTTTAATATTGTTACAAGGACACTCACTTGTCCATTTTTGGTTGCATGCTTACAAACGATATCTCATGTCAGGGGCTCAACTACAGATTTTAAAGGGGCTATGGGACTATAGAGTATAAGAAATATTATATTTTCAGTATTGTATTTTTTTCTTTGCTATTATTGGGAGTCAAAGATGCGGTGGCAATGGAGGAAACGTTGTAGTCCATAGAGTTTATTGAGGTGAATTATGCATTGGTTTCTTAATACTATATCTAAATATACATGACAGACTAATATAACACCCCAGCTAACTAGCTTTCTCCAATTCTATACAACAAATTACTCTGGATGATGTCCAAACACAAAATAAGTCACCAGTTACAATCAGCAGTTTTGTTAGGTTTAGCATTGCAAATGGAAGCTGAATGTAATTAAGGTATACACACCCCTGTTGGCTTCCACTTGCACATGGACACACTGGCTAACTGCACTAGATGTGCTACAAAGAAAAATAAATACATATGTGTGTATATGCCAGGTACTACAACATTTACTAGTATGAACAGAGCCAGTATAAGGATTCACTATGTCACCCTAACACAACTTAGATAACCTAACACAACTTAAAGTCATCAAGTAGGTGCTAACTCATTTTGACTCCAGACAAAGTGGGAACACTCTAAATCAGACATGCTGTCAAGTTTCAACCTATCCAGAAATTAAACCCATTTTGTATGAGAACAGGTTTTGGCTACTGACCTTTGGAACCATGCTTTGTCCCAGAGCAGTGGCATTTTGTACCCACAGACCAGAATCCAGCTGATACTGCCAGAAGGTTAGCACCTGCAGCTCAGCTTGCTGGCATATTTTGGTTCACTGGATCACCTTTCTTGCATGAGCTCCTTCACACTTACCTTGACACAAAGGTCCTTCAAGTTGGTCAGTTCAGAGCTGAATGTGGAAACCCGTCCACATATTACCAGCTTTGTCACTCACCCAGAAGAACTGCAACTTACCTCAAAACGCTTTAAACATTTCTCTTCCTGGGATTTCTGAGAGCCTTTGCACTCCTCATCCATGTGGTGTGCTCTTACAAGTCAGATCCAGTCCAGGCCATTCCAACAAATGCAAGGTGCAAAAGACCCGGCACTCCAGATGAGTTATCTGCAGCCAAGCATATCATTATCAAGTCAGCGAAGAGAGATGCATACACTGATGAGATAAAGCCCTTAACAGAGATTAAAAACGCCTCCAAAGGCAGTGCCAGGAAATTCCTTAGACCCGTTTTTGAGGTCATTCTTCCTCTCCCCCAAAGAGAACTGAAATGTAATTTAATCATCAGTTACAATGCCTTCTAAAGATGTCAGGTTGGGAGTATAAAGTTATTTTTTGTAACTTTCTGTTTCTTTAGTTTGGTTGAAATGGACCCATGGACACCAATCTTGATGCAGGAGTTTGTGGTGGGCTTTAAACATGAGGTTGTTCAGATACTTAGACTTACCGATCCGGATTTAATCTTCGACCAATCTTGTTTGTTATGTTTAGGAAAGCAATGGCTTTTTACTCAGATTCATTATAGAATTCGCTCTGTATGACAAAAATAAATTCTGGAGCTAGGGCGCTCACTTCCTGACTCGCACTTCTTTAATGAATGGAGTTTGGCTTGCTTTCTAATTTCGTACCACAACACAGAACACCTAAGGAGGACAGTACACTTGAATTTCCTTTGGGATTAATAAAGTGAAGTGAATTAAATTGAAACAAGCATATTAATTCTTCTAGGTTGACATGCCGCTTTACACATCAAATTAAAACAGTTTTAATTGTTAAACCTATGACACACATGAATGGCAAGGCAGGTAGTGTCAATATGCCACATGTCATGCGTCTATTGTTTCAATTAGAGTGAACAGACATTGTAAAAAACGTTGCATAAAAGTGTTGCTGTGGCGAAATTTTGCAGCTCCAAATTTTTTACTGCGGCGGTAATGCTGGGAATAGCCAATCAGGTCTATAGAAAAGGCCTTGTGAATTCTAACCATAAATATAGCTCAACACAGAGGAGCAATTTTTGCAAATTTGCTTCTCAACTTCCAGATAATGTCACAATCTCATTCAATGTCTTGTGCATAGTGGGAAAGAGAAAGTCTTGGACATGGTAGTCTAAAGGGTAATGAAAGGGATGAAAGCAGTAAACAACCTCTGTGACTATCAAAATCCAAACTGTGGTGCGAGAAGACAAAGTTATACTTGGCGATCATGGCAATCAACCTATCTAACCAGCAAGGAGTCAACTCACTTCAGTCAAAGTCAATCTCATGAAGTCCCGGTCAAAGTCAATCTCATGAAGTCCCGAGTCCCACAGGTTGGAGTCAAACAATCTGGAGGGCTCACCGTCATTCAGGCACGGTAACATTCATGCTTCGGACACTGTTACGGTCAGTTGAATCGTCACCGTCATGTACATTGCAGTAAAGAACAACAGTAGATTTTCAGTGGAACAGTAGAACAGTGTCATAATCCATGGAAAAATGTCAGCTAGTTTAGGGCTTATGACTACCACCAGCATCCACTCATCTCCACACTAAGACGTTTCTGAGTCTCGTGCATTCCACTGTCGGTTCCACAATGACTAATACCAAAAGAGGGAACTTTTTACAGCGAGTCCGATCTTGATGGTTCCCACTTTGTTGGGAGTAGTTCCTCCCCTCTACTTCTCAACATTCTCAACATCCTCTTCTTCTCAACATATAAATATATATATATAAAAAGAACGGGTACACAGGGAAAATAGAAAGATGGTACAAGACAATTATAATTAGCAAAATTTAATGAACAACATTGTTGCAATTGCTATGAACCGTAACCGTGACAGGGTTTAAAATATGTGTTAAGTGTTTACAGTATGCAATTTTCCTGTCAGGAGTGAGGAGTTGCGTCAGTCACAGATGGCCAGTGTGGAGCAGATGCAGAAATACGAGGCCAAGCATTTGGGTGGTTTCCGCAGGATCTTCCCCCATGAGGGAAGCGAGAAATATGACAAGTACTTTAAACATAAAAGCTCCCTCTTCCAGGAGACCGCTGTCTCCAAAGCCAGGGAGGAGTGTGCAAGGTAACTAACCCCTTACCTCAACTCAAATACTCAAATATAGAAATATCCAATCATAGTCCAAAAGCTGAATTAGGTTTGCGCCAAAGTTTGTCTGCATACACTGAGCTCAGTTCTGTTACACACCACATTAATGGGTCCTTCTCGTTGTCATGCCCTCTCCAAATGCTTCCCCAGTCTTCAGAGGTCGCTATCCCCAGAGTTTTACTTTTCACGTGCACCATGTTAATTAAGTTGATTTGTCCATTGTTAACCTTTTTTTGTTCACACCTATCCCTAGTCATTTTGTGTTACACAGTCATTGCTAAGTCTTATTTGCTTTCCATAGTAACAATTCCAAATTTAAGTATGTACTGATCTATCGTGATTCGGCTTCCCTCTTTGAGTCTTGGATTTTCTGCATTTACCTGTTTACTGGTAATTGACCTGCTCCAAGAATTGGATTTGGATTTCTCTTGTAAATTTACGCACTTGGGTTCTTAAGTCTTGACATCTGAGGCCTTATACTCATAACCATATGAAACAGCATTATTCACTTTAATTACAAAAAATGCAATCATCTGACAAAAAAAAAAAACTTTCCTAACCACAGTGCATTTGTGTCAGCTAAGACCCGTTTGGTTTGTTGGATCAAACTTTTTCTATTGGGCGGAATCTGTTGTTGGGATTATGGAGAAAACTAGTCACATTTGATGAAAGTGGCCCTAATTGACCTAAATTTCTTTATGACGTTTTGAGGGGGCTCACTACAAAGACATTCCCCCATCTTTGCAGAAAATATTATAACAATGAATGATTTCATTATTTTTCGTTACCCTTGGGTATCTGTCTTTCTGTTGACATAGACAACAGCTGCAGGAGTTGCGTATGAAGCAGGAGCAGAAGGAGAAAGAGCAGAGGGGGGGAAATAAGCGAGATCTGCAAGGCGAATCTGCGGGAGAGAAGCTCATCCCCCGAAGGTTCCCTGTGTACCACCGTAATGCGAGCCCAGGTTCAGAAGAGCTTGCCGTAAGTCCCCCTGCACATAAAATTGTACTTTTTCCGTTTGTGTGTCTGAAATCTAAAATCTGTATATAATAACTTTTTGTGAGTAGAAGAAATAGAAACAAGAAGTTTTCTTGTTTACTAAAACAAGAAAACGATTATAAATACAATATCATTAAATTTGATTATCTGGTTGTCCAAATTTTTGATTTGGTTCCATCCTATATTGTAGATTACTGGATTGCATGAATTTATATATAGTAATAACTTGTTCTTTGTAGGTGTGTATTTGAACCAAGTATCTGCTGATCTGATTAACTGGTCTCATCAATTATTCATCATTTTAGACTTAAGACTCCAAATTGTGAAAAAGTCAAAATCAATCAAAATTTTATTTTATTTTTTCCTTGCATGTCCTTGCATGTTCCTTACCTGAGTCTACCCGCCATACTATATTGAAATGCACCATGAATTCATATTACTACACTTTACATGTAGTCGTGGCCAAAAATATTGGCATCTGTGCACTTTTTAAAGTAACTCACAATTTTCTCTTAAAATAATTTTAAATTGCTTGACACCAAAAATTGACACCCTAGACTTAATATTTGGTTTCACCACCTTTGGTCAAAATAATTGCAATCAAGCACTTCCCAGATTTAAAGCCTGCCTTCTCCCAATTGCCGTTTACAGATCTCTCCACAAGTTTTAAAATGGATTTAAATCTGGACTCATTGCTGGCCACAGAATAGTCCAGCGTTTTGTCTTGAACCATTCCTGGGTGCTTTTTGAAGTATCTGTGGGGTCAATGTCCTGCTGGAAGACCCATGACCTTCAACGGACAGATTTCTGACACTATGTCTGAAATTGCGCTCCAAAATGCCTCGGTATTCTCCTGATTTCATGATTTCATTCTCCTGATTTTCAAGGCAAACAGTGCCAGAGGCAACAAAGCTACCCCGAAAAAATATCTGAACCTCCGCAATGTTTGACTGTAGGGAAGGTGTTTTCTGTAAACATAGAGATGGTATGCTTTATCAAAATCTGTCCACAGAAGTATTTTTTGGCATGTTCAGGCATGTTTTGGCAAATTGCAGTTGCTTATGTCTCTCTCTCAGCAGTGGGTCCTCCTACCATATAGCCCCCTTTCATTGAGTTGGCGACGGATGGTGCGAGTTGAAACTGTCATCTCTTGTGTTGAAGATCAGCTTGAATCTGTGTAGCAGTTGATCAAGTTGCTTTCTCCACCATTCAAACAATCCTTCGCATCTACCTGCAATCTTCCGTCAAGTTTTCTCTTGCGGCCACGTCCAGGGAGGTTAGCTACAGTGGCATGGGCCTTGAACTTTTTGATAACATAATGTATGGTGTAAACATGAACACCAAGGTCTCTGGAGATGGATTTGTAGCCTTGAGATTGTCCATGCTTGGCTACAAGCTTGAATATGACCTCCTCAGACAGTTGTCTGGTTTTATTTTCTCCATACTAATTGCGGTACACACAGTGACACAAAACATGAGAATGAGTCCTTTTCTGTATTCAAACTGCTTGAATGAGTGTTTTTTATATCGGCAGGCACCAGCAACTCACCACGGGTCAGTTCAATTCCAAAGTAAAGGAGAATCGCCTGATTGAAATATAATTATTTATAACATCTTCTACAAGGTGCCGATAATATTGTTCGGGCCATTTCTTTGAATAAGCAAAAATGTTGTAAATTATTCAGATTTTTTTGTTTTGATCAACTGCAAACCAAAGACATACATATGTGAATACCAAAAGATTTTTAAAAATTTTAACAGTTTTCTGGAAGAAATTGTGTATTTCAGAAACATGCACAGGTGCCATTATTTTTGGCCAGGACTGTATGTGGCGGAATTATACTTCACTGCTTTAAAGTTTATTTACACAGTGCTGTATGATATGAGGTACATTGACCTGGACTGTGGTATGGGGTGAATTAACCTCTCCATTATGGGTGAACTGTAGCTGCTGACCATGGACCCCTTCTTCACTTCCAAAAACCATGTGCCTTTTCTACTGGACCTGTCAGAAGAGGAGGAGGAGGAGGAGGAGGAGATAGAGCGAGTGACTGGGCTGTTAAAGGGGGCCAACCTTGTGCGGGACTTGGGGATAGCGAACCAGGTGTACCAGCTGTTAAAGGGGGTTCCACCTCCATCAAACAACGTAGCAACCAAGTCACAGAACTACAGACATGGCCAGACTGCTATGGTAAAAAATGGGGGGTGGAAGGGATTATTCAAATTGTCTAATTTTGTGTCTGACTTTCACCTAAATCTGCAAAATGTGTAGCCTTCTATTTTCCCATAGTGTATTTTGTATAAATGTCACCCTGTATATTACATCTGTCTACACAACAGTATATTGTAGAAAATCATGCCATGCTGTCCTTGCAGCTTGACTGCTTGACAGACCTCTCCAGGAGACAGAGGGCCCAGTGCACAGTAATCCAGCGGCAGATGTCTCCTGGGAACAAACCCTTCCTGCAGTACATGCACTCACAGCTGCTGAAGCAACAATGGCCACTGCCCATCATGGACAGGGCCCTCCACAGAGCAGTCCAAAGTGAATCGGAGGGTCTGTTGGAATATGTCCCCAAAGAGACAGGAACAGACACAGGACACAGTGGACCAGGGTACCTTAGGAGATCCAATAGTGCACAGCGTATCCAGCAGACCAGTGAGTAAAACCTCTTATCCTACTCATTACTGGAACTTTTAAAGTCCCCTTTTCCTTTCATCTCCCCTCTCCCACAGTTCTTCCCACTGTATGGTTCTTTTTTTCTATTGGAATTATGTTTTTAAAAAAATCCTTCTATGTACTCCAGAATGTTTCCTCCAGAACTTCTCCTACTTTTTCTCTCAATGTACACTACATTCCCAAAAGTATGTGGACACCCCTTCATATTAATTGAATCAGCAATTTCAGCCATACCTGTTGCTGACATGTGTTTAACATCGAGCACACAGTCGTCTCCATAGATAAACATTGGCAGTAGAATGGCCCGTACTGAAGAGCTCAGCAACTTTAATTTGGCACCATCATGGCCATCATTTCCAACAATCCACATACAAGCCTAGGATCACCATGTGCAATGCCAGGTGTCGGCTAGAGTGGTGGAAATGCATTCCGTGTAATGAATCACCTTCACCTAGCACTCTGACGGATTAGCTGTGAGGTTTGGTGGATGGGCTTCATGATTCAGGGTAGACCCCATAGTTCCAGTGAAGATAAGTCTTAACGCTACAGCATGCATTTTACACAATTCTGTGCTTTCAATCTTGGGGCAACAGTTTGGGGAAAGCCCTTTCCTGTACCAGCATGACAATGCTCCATGCACAAAGCGAGATTAATACCAAATGGTTTGTCGAGATTGGTGTGCAAGAACTTGATGGGTCTGCACAGAATCATTGAGATTCGACGAGCAGGTGTCTACATACTTTTAGCCATGTGTATATATACAATTGATTAATCCATTGAATTTTCAAAATGCTTACTACTGTTTAAATAAACCTTTGAAATGAACAAAAATTTGGTAGCATATCCAATAATTATGCCTATTCTTCTCTCCTGATCCATTTCTATTCTCTCGTTGCCACCAATCCATTTCATGCTCTGTCTTCTCCTACTTCTTTCTCACGCTTCTTAGTCAGTTCCTCTCTTAGTAAGCAGGTTCGTCAGGGAAGTAAGAATTTGTCATTTGCAGAGACTCGATCACGGCTCGTCATTTCCAATGCTCAACAGCTAACACAGCAACGACTGCTGTGTGCACAGATATCCACTGACCCTAAAGCTCTGCAGAGCCTCTTTGTCTTCTCAACACCAGCACCTCTCGTCCATCGTCCAGACTTCCCAAACCCCCGCCGCAAAGCACCTTGCAAAGTCCCACTGCACAAATTTGGCCGCTAGGGCCCCTGCATAGTGCGCTGCCATCAGGGACAAAGCAGAGCATTCCATCCTTGTAACAAAGTCACTCATATGTTTTGTCATTTTAAAAATGTTAACAAATTTATCTAATAAAATGTTTTAATTTCACAGCTATACGTTGTTATCTTTTGTTTGGGCTAAGATACAATGATGAATATGCTGTGCCAACATAAGGTTACTGGCTAGAAGAAGAGGAAGAGTTCTTGGTAACAATGTTGTCACTGCAGATCACAAGCTGCTAATTCTGAGCCTTTTTCAATCATCTTGCAAAAAGTTGCCTATAGCTATACCCAGAGTTATACATAAAAAGGACATTGGTTAAACTGGACAAAAGTGACAGATGGATTTTGGGTAGGTATGGATAAATTAAATCTACTTTATTAATAAAAAGCACTGGTTTGTAGTAACCGTAACTCTAGCCAGTAGTTTAATTTACTTAATGTTCTGTCAAGACCTTGTGGAAACTTTGACTCAGTGAGTGACAGGCAGTTACCCTTCAGAAATTTACTAATTTACTAAATAGTTTATTGTTATGCTTGATCAACATATTTCTGTTTTGTTTATAGCAAACACTGGAAATTGCCAGAGAAACTTTTGGCACATACTGTATATTCAATGTTTTTGTGAATGTGGCCCATGTTACATATTCTGTTCCACATTGGTAAATGAGTTGAGAACCACTGATCTAGCATGTTAACTTTTCAATAAAAATCAACTGTTGATCCACAATTAAACAGTTATATTAACCTTGGGTGGCTCTGACACCTAAGGTTCGTCAGTTCATCAATGTATCAAAATTCCAAAACTTGGATGTATCAAAATTCATCAATGTATCAAACAAATCTAAGACTTCTCAGATGGCGAAAGGGGCAGGCACAGGTTTTGATTGTTTTGTAGATCAATCATAGATTATGTTTCAGGCTGTTAAACAGTATCTGGAAGCAGGTATTTCTTCTCACAAAATCAGCACTAGCCAGTACTAACCCTGGCATACTTATAAACGTAAATATTTTACAAATTATTGGTAGTCATATTTCTCTTGCAAATGTTGTTTGCATGTAGCCACTCACTTTTGGCACAAGGAGTTATTGACACAAGGAGTTATAAGCCTGCGACTATCATAATTTATTCAGTTTAACAAATATTTGTTTTGTATTTGTGTGCTTTTTTCTGTGCCTTTATAGCTCCACAATAAACTTGAGCGCTAGTGAGCCAGCCCAGAAACTACCAGGGATAACAGGGAAGTGTGTTTGACAGCCTGCCTACAAACTTTCTAGCTAGGCCAAGGTCCTCTGTTGGTGACTTTTCAGAGACTTCTGGCCCTGATGGCAGCAGCATCAAAATCCTTTTCCCTGGGCCTTGATTCAATGCCAAGGTTCCTAATTTTAGGAACTTTATTTGGTGCACATCACTTAAAGAGTTCCAGACAATGTTTCTGAGCCTACATTCCTTTTTGGAGGAATTTAGGGCGACGCACATACTCGTTGGGACAGACAGCACAACAGTGCTGCCTTACGTTAATCACCATTGTGGCGTAAGGTCACCCAATTGCCGTTACCTCCACAGTCAGGCGCCGGGCTCTCTATGACGCCACAACCCGTCAATCTTACAGCTGTGGATTTAGCCCCTGAACAGCTCACACTAGGCCATCTGGGCCTTTCTGCGTGGGTGATTGACACCCTACAAAATGCTAATGCAACCCAGTATCCAAGTTCCAGCAGTGGTGCGTGGCATGGGATAAAGATCTCACCACTTGTCTAATGGCAGCGATACTGCAGTTCTTGCAGGACCTGCGTGACGAGGGTAAGAGACCTTCCACACTGTAGGTGTACTTGCCACGTGAAGGTGACTGGAATCCCTTTTTCTAGCGAGACAATTTTTGAAGGTGGATTGATTTTTGATTTTTTTTGGACATTTAAAATCTTTAATTTAAGTCCCAGTGCTGGCCAGCAGAGGATGGGCTCCCCCACTAAGGGGGTTCCTCTCAAGGTTTCTTCCTGCAAGCCTAGGGAGTTTTTCCTTGCCACTGGCATGCTTTTGGGGGGTCAGGCCTGGGACATACTGTATCTTTCTCTATGTAAAGCGTCTTTGTGACATGACAACATGTGAAAAGCGCTGTATAAAAATTAAATTGATTGATTGATTGATTGATTGATTGATTGCTGGCTTAGGCCATCATGGAAAAAACATTGTTCTCCAGTGGAGGCTGGAGTCATGCTTCAGGCCCTGATAAAGCATCTCTTTGAGCCCATACAGGTAGTATTAGTGATATCGTTCATGTAGAGCCATATTGCAGTCCTCGAGACAGATGGGTATACTTACCCATTAGTGATGGTTCATATTTCGTATTTGAATGGGAACGCTGGGTTATTATCATAACCGTGAAATAGAAATATTATATAGAAATAGCCATCAGTCTTCACGGTTGGTGTGGTGCTGCAATGGCTCAAAAGAAAAGAAAAAACACCTGTCATGGTCTTCTAATTTGATAATATTACAGCCAGATGATACAAAATGCTCTAGTGGTGCTCTTAATTCTGGGTTGTTAAAGGGTATTATCGATAGTTAATATTTCTATTTAAGGTTTTTCAGGATTATTTCACAATAATCCACCATTTTGTAAATGTTTATTCTACTGTTATATCTATGTATACAAGGTAGGAGAAAAAAACATGAATAATGCTTTCTGTGTTTCCGTTCAATTAATCCTTTAGTAACTGCGTGTTGAATGTTTTTCTTGAATAAATTAAAGTTGAGTATGTTTAGTGCCTTCAAATAAAATTAACACTAGCCTAAATTGGAAACAGTAGCCTGAATACCTAAATTGGATACATAAACTACCAGCCCCCCGCCACCACTGTGCCACTTTTTGCTACACATAACCCTCCCTTCCAGGATGCACCTCTTTCATGTCAATATTCCCTTCTCCTGTCAGCTATGTCCACAGCCAGCCAGGAACATACTGCTTCATGCCCCGACCACTTGACCCACCACCTAAGCAGGGCAGGGACCAGGGTCAAGGATAGAGAGGTTGAAGAGGAGGTGGCCATTAAATTCCTGAAATACCTCAGCTGAACCAGAACTACAGACTGCACAAAATTATATGTTTAAAACAAACACCTTCCTTAATATGATGTTGTTGATGTCCTTCACTATGCTGCAACATAAGTAGTCTAGGAAACACTGGATAAATGCATGCAGTCACTTTACCGATTCACTTCATTGTATGTTCAACGGTCACAATGTTTAACAGTTATACAGTGCATAGGTCATACATGCATCATGCAGTGAATCTTAGGTGTAGAACCAATACAGCATAATAAAACAGAGTTGTGTACTTGTACATTCTTTGTGTGTCATATCCAATTTCACCATGTACATTGGAAGGCTTAGGGCATGCTCTAAGTATTGAGAGGATATGCTGTATTGTCTACTAACCATTCCAGTATTGTATGAATACACAACAGATATTTAAAAACCCCAGGAATGCAGTTGAATAATCTGCCGCTGTTTGGTGATTCCTTCAGTGTAATTTTCTGGGACATCTATCATCCATCAGCGCTATCACTTCCAGGATCATGCCTTTCAATGTTCCCCTCATCTGGTAGATTTAGGTCACAGGATAATGCAATGTCGAGAGCATAGCATGAAATGATGATGCAAGCACACTTTTGTTTGTGTTGTAGGGCCCCAACTGATATATCTAGTCAGCAGAAACACATTTTAAGGAGCCTTAATTACCCACTGCAACTATGCAGCTTAAAGGGAGTAGATAAACATGTATAGCAGAAAACCTTGCGGCTCTCTAGGACCAGGGTGCACTACCGCAGCTCCAGCCATTAGTCTTGTTCATTCTGAGTGTGTGTGTGTGTGTGTGTGTGTGTGTGTGTGTGTGTGTGTGTGTGTGTGTGTGTGTGTGTGTGTGTGT
>JAOVYW010037444.1:10553-27444 GCA_025775045.1 Hiodon tergisus | reverse complement strand
GATCTATTAGTAGTGGCAATAGCAACAGCAGCAGTAGTATTAGTAATAGTAGCACTATCAGTAGTATCAGTAGTAGTATCAGTAGTATTCATAGCAGATGTATTAGTTGTAGCGGCAGTAGTAGTAGTAAACATAGTGTTTAGCGGAGGTGTACGTGCTTGGCATGAGATACAGAGAAATTTCAATGGAATTTCTCCTCCATTGAGTAATATATGAGGATGGTTCAGTATAACTCTGCCAGAACATGTGTAATGGTTTATTCTGTGGCGAAAACACCAGATTTGCTGAGTTTAACAGATTACATGATTCAAAGTCATCTGGAACATTAGGTACACTTCATAACATTTGTGTTATTCTTAGAGCGCGGGAGAATGAGGGGGACAGAGAAAGACAGAGGTTGTTTTTGCTAGATTTGATTGATGAAGACATGCAATAGGTCCGACGTTGCTAAAGTCAACAATTCCAAACTAATACTACTAATTAGAGTTCTCCAAAAACAATATACCACAGTGCAAGATGGTGGTGGTAATGTGCAATCTGTTTGTATTATTACAGAGCAGAATGTGGAAAAAACCAAAGTGTTTCCATATTATAAACATTTAGTTAATCTGAAGTCGTGCCTTTTCTGGCAGAACCCCTGTTCATGCGTGTGTATAACCGCTATGAGCCTCCCTCAGGGGGCCAAATCTGTCAGCCTCAGTGGGATGAAAACCACTACGTCTTCTCTTCGTAGCGACGATCGTGCACGTTTAAATCCGGTTTGGATTTAAACAAAGAAAGGAAAGGGGGGGGGGGGGGAAGCTTAATGAAAATGTTCTGTCAAAATGTATGGATCCAGTTAGAGTATCGGCTTTGACGGGAGAAGGGGACCACACCTAGGCCCGTTTTGGGCTAAGTTTCAGAGCTTGTGCCACCCTGCCTGTCGAGCAGGCAAGCTGTCTGCGTGCTGCATGTCAGTAGATACACCCAGCTTGTCAGCGGGTAGCTTTTGGTTGTCACGGCTATAGACATCACATCAGAGTGATGTTAGAGTTATATATAAATATAATAATATATAAAATATGCCCAGGGAGCTATGTCCATGAGGGAGAAAGAACGCAACAGATTGGTTTTGGTGTGAGCCATATTTTAAATATCTAAGATAGCCAGATTGTGAGAAAGCTTTTTTGCCGACTACTCCGACATGTTAAACTTGTTTTTTAAACTAAAACGTTAAGCGAAAAATGTCTGCTGAAAGTCATTTATATCAACTTCCATTGAAATGGGCTCGGTGATCTCTCTCTGAAACGCGATGAAATAATAAGCGAAATCGTCCCTGTCAGCCAAGAGTCAAGGGAGCTTGAGGTCTGGTTGTGATTTCTGGAGTCCTAAGAGTATAAGGTAATCCCTTTCATATGTCAGACGGAATTAATCACCAATTGAAATCATAGTGCATGTAGGTTTCATGGGGGTTCTCCCTGATCCCCCTGGCCAAAAAAAAGACACTGTCCAAGAATATAATTCAGGAAATGTGTTTCTGATCCCAAGATGCTGCCGCACATGTCCGAGGGCAACCATACATTTAAACATCCTCTGCCTGCACCATGAGCACCTAAACTCTTTAAGGGGAGCAGTGTACGGATCTCGATGTGAGATAACAGGCACTTAACAGCAGAAATAATTGCAATAAAATAATTTTATAGTTAGTTTTTTGAATAACAAAGTGAATGTCCGCCAGTGTCCCAGTCAAAGTCCTAACTTGAACCAGACTGAGAATCCATGTCGATCTATTATGTTTGTAAGCAAGCGATCCCCTACCAAAGTTGACATTGCCAAGAAGAATGGGCAAAACTTGCTCTAAGCCAGTTTTCTAAGCAAGTTGGCAGAGGCTTGTCCAGAGAGACTCGCGACTGCGATGTTTCCAAAGGTGCTTCCACTTTTGTATTGACTCAGAGGGGTCCAATCACATTTCATATTTTACTCTTAAAAAAATTCACTCATCATTTGTTATTCGATGAAAAGGGGCATTGTCAGAAGGGGGTGACTCCAATAAATTATATCAGCTATCTGTGGTAACAGGTGCCCCGCTCTCACATAAAGCCAAGCGATTGTCTTGCACGGATACTGACATACTGAATGCTGACTTATCACCTGTAATAAAAGGCCCAGGCTCAGGCACCAGCAGGCCCTTTGTCTTGCCGTTGTTTACACTGGGATGGGCGGCTTTCATATTGCACGGTTATGAGTGTCTGCCATCTGCCTTGAGGGGTTTTACGGCTGCACACGGATGGTGGTAGCATTGTGCCGCAGAACCAAACAACCTGCTCGGCTGCCACTGCTGTCCAGCTCTCTGCTATCCGCCACATGCGTCCGCGTGCTGTTTCAACAATGACCTTTGACCTGGGCCTTGTGAGGAAAACTGGAAAACATGTCCTGCTTTCTTATGAAATGAAATGTATATTTCTAATCTGAAATAACATTGAGAAAGCCCCAATTAAAAAAATATACTGCCTTTTTAAAAAAAACCTTAAAGACATTGTGAACTTAGAAGGGGATCATTTTATTTTCTATCTAAATATCTGTCGTCAGTCGGGGTTTTGAATAGCTGTAAACATGTCCCTTTGATTAATTCTGCAAACCGCTAAAAACTGTCATGTAATACCTGGGGCTCAGTGGCCTGTGATTGAGAATGAGCTGACCCACTTTCCAGACTGAAGGAGTGAAGTGCCAGGAATGCAGGCCTTCTCCCAGGGGGACAGGAAAGGCCTATGCAGGAGCGCCCCCCTTCAACCGCCCTACCCCGCGTCACACCCCTCGCCAGGCTAATTTTACCCTTTGGGTTATTTTCAGCCCCTCGTCCCGACGTGGCGCGAAGGCACACACACGGCGGCGGTTATGGAAGGGGCGAACGCCGCACCTCTGGACCCCTCCGCACGGTGCCCCAAAGAGAGCTGTTTATTGGCCATGTGCGACATGAAGCGCACAGCGGGTTGCTTGGGAGGGGGTGGGTTACTGGAACGCCAGGCGCTCTGGGGAGCAGCGCGGGTCTATATATAAACAGCGTGGCACATATTTTACAGCAGTCCGCTCGCACACAGAGCCCAGCGACACCACCGACGTCCTGCAGCTGATTTATCTTCACCAAAAATAGCCGCTTCTCCGTATAAATACGTTTGGGGCCCTCTGCCCAGCTGCCAACATCAGGATTTTTGTAATGCGCTCCGGGTCGACTCAGAAACGCATGTCTCCCGTTTGGGGGGGGGTTACGGACCGAGGTGGGGAGATGAGGCCTGGATGTCCTTAATTTTTATTTGTTTCAAAGAACTGTCATGACCATGCTCAGGGACTTGACCAGACCTGAGGTCACAAGCAGTTCAATAGCACAACTTGAGTTCTTGGCACCGTAGAACACAAACATGTTTTAACGAAAGGCACAACAGAACAACCCCCCCACCTCACCCCCTCTCTGATTCCACAAACACACAAGCATTTTCTGGTCCTTGATTTAACGTTTTTAACTGCCACTCCGGTTTGGGTATTTGAAACCATTCAATATACTTGGTCTGAATAAGTGTTTTCAAAACCAGCGCGTGTCTGTTCCCCACAGCTAACATGGTTTTTTTACAATCCATGTTTTTCAATTCCAAATATTCACAATTATAAATACATATATTTAAAATATTTTTCGTGTTCGAATTTTGTCTAAACAGAAACCGTCGCCTGCGGCTCTGTGCCAGCTGTGCAAATTTGCGACAGACAGACAGCTAGCTAGCTATACGTTTAAATACGCCCTGACGCTCTGTGGCAGTTCCTATAGTTGACAACAGAAAATCTGTGATTGGACTGGTAAATTCAACTTTTAATTTTCTATAGTGAGGGGAGATTTTACAGAAATTTGTAAAATTTGTAATATTAATTATATAAAAAAACAAAAAACAGATTAAATGGAAAGTGGGAGTAACTGTTAATACCTTGTTAACTATTCCATTGATTCTCATTGGGACCGCTCTGGTACTTTTTTACCACTACACCACTGGTCTGACTGACCCAGAGGTCTGTGTTTCTCTTCCTCATAGCTAACCTGGTTTTACTGACCCAGCAGTCTTACTGTTCCAGCGGTCTGACTGAACCAGCGGTCTTACTGTTCCAGCGGTCTGACTGAACCAGCGGTCGTACTGTTCCAGCGGTCTGACTGAACCAGCGGTCTGACTGAACCAGCGGTCTTACTGTTCCAGCGGTCTTACTGTTCCAGCGGTCTGACTGAACCAGCAGTCTTACTGTTCCAGCGGTCTGACTGTTCCAGTGGTCTGACTGAACCAGCAGTCTTACTGTTCCAGCGGTCTTACTGTTCCAGCGGTCTTACTGTTCCAGCGGTCTGACTGAACCAGCGGTCTTACTGTTCCAGCGGTCTGACTGAACCGGCTGTCTTACTGTTCCAGTGGTCTGACTGACCCAGCGGTCTGTGTTTCTCTTCCCCACAGACAGTGAGATTGTGCCACTGGACTGCCTGCGTCCCCGCTCCTTCACGGCTGTACAGAGGTCCTCGCTGCACCAGGAGGCGGACCATTCCCGCCTGTCCGTCAGCCTCTGCGAGCTCAGCCTGCAGGAGGAGGGCCTGCGGGTGACGGCCCCGGCACCTTGCCCCGTCCCACAGAACTCGCTCAACACCCAGCGGTCCCGGCTGCTGCCCGCGCAGCTGGACGGCGACCTGCGCTTCCACCCGTTGCGCGGGGGGCATGTGGAGGCGCCAGACGAGCAGACGGTGGCCCGGGCCGGGCACCCGGAGGAACGCGCCCTGGCCTTCACGGGCCGGCCACTACGCCCCGGCGAGACGGTCTATGTACGGGTGGCACGCTCTCGCCCCACCGGGCCCGCCTCGCTCTCCTACGGGGTCACCTCCTGCGACCCCACCGCCCTGCGCCCTGCTGACCTCCCACACAACCCTGAGTCCCTGGTGGACCGCAAGGAGTTCTGGGCCGTCTGCAGGGTGCCCGCGCCCCTCCAGAGCGGTGACATCCTGGGTTTCCTGGTCAATCCCGAAGGGGAGGTGATCCTGAGTCACAACGGCACTGACCTGGGGATGCAGGCCTGCGTGGACAACTCTCGCCCCCTCTGGATGTTCTTCAGTCTGCACGGGGCAGTCACACAGCTCAGGATTCTGGGTGAGTCCCGGCCCAGACCACGCTGTCTGCTCCAACCGTACATAAATTAATTTACATGTGTTCATTTGGCAAATGCTCTTATCCAAAGCGACACACTGGGATGTGAAGGCAAAATACATCAGTGCGCACAGGGGGAAAAACTGAATAGACAGAGCTTTAACAATGGCATAATGAGTATAGATAGTTTTATTTATAACGCACTAGTTTAAGTGACATTTGGGACAGAAAGAATAATTTATGGTAATACAATTGCCGTTTGTGATTTAGGTTGTGTCAGTGCCCTTAGACTGTCTTTTTTCCTTCATCTTTCGTTGAAATGCAGCTATAAGAGAGATCCTTGCCAGATTGAGGACGCTCACAGGAATAGGTGTCTCAGAAGTTATTAACACTGCAGGTTTTTTCCATTTTTTTGAAGCACTTGATGAAATGTCAGGGGACTTGGGATGATGACAGATGGAGAGAAAGGAGCGCGGCGGGGCTGAGTAGTGGGTGGACTTTTGTGATGTCTTCTCCGCGCCTTAAAAGCCCCGTGTCCCCCACTCACTTTGTTGTTCATCTGTATTGTGGGAGTCCAAGGACAGGCCCCTGGGCTGTTTTTTAAGCTCTGCGCCGCCCGTACATCGCGTAAACACGTGTCTGGCTGCTGGAGGTTTGCCTCCTGCATTATCACCCGTATCCATAGCACAGCCGGTGTCAGATTACACGTGTGAGAACATCCCGAAAGGTCCCTCTAACATGTCATTCCTGTGTTTACTTACACAGGCCTGCCACTAAATATATCCTGCTCTGCTTGGTTTGATAAAAGATTACAGATAACAGATAACTGAGGTAGTGGTGGGCGGGGGGGGGGATTTACTGGCCTTGTTTTTACATATCGGCGATGAAATTGACAGGAACCAAGGAAATCTTTTTAAGAGAGTAAAATGACTGGCCTTTAAAGGTGCCCTGGGGTGTTTCCTCCCAGCATTTCCGGAACGCCTACCACAAATGGCCTCGGAGGTCAGAGCACTTACATGGGTTCTGACATCTGTGTTCCGTGTCAGTCCAGTGCTGGGGATGGTGACTGATGCTAAGGGCAATCTATCGACTCGGTTTCTGTTAATGCCAGAGGCCAGGACTATACTCTCGCCCTCTCAATGGGACAGCAGTCTTAGTCAGGCGCCGGAGGCTTCAGTCACTTCACTGAGTCAGCAGTGGAGTAGATTTATATTTTTATATGTGGTTGACTCTTCGACATTCTTGTCCAAACTGAGAAGATCTGATTATGGACTCCTCTTTTGTTTATAACCCAATCTCTTAGAAATCACACAGTTGTGCAACGTTTATGGCAATGGGATAACCAGAAGTTTGAGTTCCTTAGGGATTTATGAGGGTGAGAATATTTGGCTGGGGTGCATCTTGTTGGGTTCATCGTTTCATCATTACATGTCCCTTTATAATTATCTGGCACATTTACAGGTCAGGCCTATTTAAAAATGAACTTTGAGATCCGCAGGGCAAAATCTGCATCGTAAGTAATGATGATAGCTTGGTAATTTGATGCACTGAAATCCCCTTAAATACAGCAGCGGACAAGAGTCAACAATAGACAACTGTGAATTTATACACATTATATATATATACAGACACCCGCTCAGGAATAGGAATTTGGTTCTAGAACAAGAATAGCAAGGATGGTAAATTTGACCAAATGGCGGTCATCAAACTTGAATCATTTTTGAATAGTTCGACATTTCTGATGCTAGCCTTTCCCTTGGTGATGGTTTACACGACTGGGTTTCTTAAATAAACCCCATGCCCGTTTAGTTATCTGGGTGGAGCGCAGAGATGAATGTTCGCTTGTGTTGGGGCTCATCCCTGGGGCATGAAAACCGCGGCGCAACTTCTTCATTCAACTGCAGAAACACCCTGCCCTCCAGCTTCAGTGCAAGGTACGGGTTTCAGGACACGGATTCCATCAAGAGAAGCGGTTAGTTTCCGCTGCAGGCTAGTGCAGCAACACGTTACTGAAATACAGTAGCTGACGTTGCAGGAACGTTGTTGGCCCCAGCGAGAAGATCCAGATCTCGTCTTCTGACATCCTCTCCTGTTCCAGCCCTAACACGCAGGGTTCAAGTGACATCGAGAACCACAAATAATTCCACAACGCGATGACGGAGGTTGCCGTTGAGAGCCATCTTTTAACGAATGGCAGCTGTAGATTGCAGAGGGCCTATTTCACTCCCGTCACCAGGAGTTGTTTTGAAACGTTTCAGGAGCTAAATGCCGGGACCGCTGATTCATTCCAAAGGCCGCATACTAACAGTGCCCCCCAGTCAGCACAAAGGTAGCAGTTTCAAATTTGTAAGTTGTAAGTTTCAATGTGACATTTGACTTGTCTCCCGATATGGAGTTATTTACATCACTTCAGTACCTTAACGCCAGGAAATTCATGCAAGCGTGTTTTTAATAGAAAACGTTTATTTGCATAATTTAGCATTGGACCTTTTGAAGATAAGCCCACACACGTTCTGGGACACGGCTCCTATTTGGCGGGAGGCCCATTCATTTTGGAGGCCTTCCGTCCTGCAGCGATACAAACTAGGACATTCCTGTCAGAGCCGCGCAGTTCGGGAGAATGAGCCACAGCATTGGCACTCGTGTTAACCCCGCACGGCCGGGGCAGTCAGAGAGCTCGGCCAGAGGAAAGCAACTGCTCAGCTGAGTGTACTGGACCCAGCTTCAGGCAGGGTTGAACTTCTGTTTGGTTCCTGTTGGCCATTCTGATATCGATCGATTGTGATCTATTTCTGGGGTAAGAACTCCCACAGCACACAGTTCAGGTTAGACTTACTGAACCATTGTCAGTGTGATTCTGCTGAGTTGGGGCCTGAACTAAAACATGTATGTAGCTTTACCCTACTTTTCTCTTGCTGTCCGACCATGTAAAGCCCTGAAAGTCGCTCTATGTAAGAGCGTCGGTAACACGAGCTAATCAAAGTGTAAATGTTTGCAGAGTCAAAAACACACTGGTAGCTGCGTATCCCGCGTATCAACACTGCTTCCTCTAACGAAACCGGCATTGCATTCCCTGTGTTGTCCCGAGTCTCAGACGTGACCTGAACACGAACCCTTATTCCAACATCAGTGGGGCATCCTAGGTTCTGGGGATTCATTAAACTCAAGTAGAAAGGCAGCGTGTTTTTTGGAGGTTTTTTTCTGGGACGTTTTACAAATTTAAATACGGTGCGCGTATTGTGCTCGCAACAGCGTGTGAACACGTGAAGGGCATTTAAATAAAATGTGTGTATTGTATACGCAACACACACGCGTAACAATGTGTGAGTATGTGGGAATGGCACACGTATTGTGCATGTACCAAAGCCACCCTAAAATGGGAAAGGCATTCTTGGAAAGCCTCCACAGGACAGCCTGGGTAACACGTGAAACGGTGGGCTTCAAACGAGTGACACGCTGTGCTGAGTGACACAGCAGTTCTCCCAGTTTCTAGGAGGTTGGGGCAGATGGAGCCTGAGATGGTGCTGGAGAGCAAACCGCCAGGCAAATGAGCTTCCTACCAGCTTTTAGCAAAGAGGCCCAGGGTCTGGTTTCTCTGTGGGCATGTCGTCAGGTCGGGGCCATTTAAACCCCCCCCCCCCTTCCCCTCCACCCCGACGCAAGCCAACACGCTGAAGCAGTCTGAGGAACCATCTGCCCTCCCCGCGGAGTCACGTGACACACATTGGCATGAGAAGCGGTTTGACGCCGTCGACGTGTTTCCAGGTTCGACTCACCCGGGAGATCCCAGAGGGCCGTCGGTACCCAGCTCCTCTCCCTCCACCCCCACCGGCCTGTGTGGCGGCAGCTCTGAGCCCACTCTGAACTCCGGCTTCTCTGTGGGTGAGTATCCCCACCGCCTAGCACCCTCTTCCCCTGCATGTGTGGGTAATTAACGGCTTGGTTCCCTTAACTCTACATTAGATTCAACATTTGCCACTTCGTTGACTTATTTTTGATGCCTAGAACTATTTATTGAACCGAGTGAAATATGGAATTTCAGTTAAGCTAACAGTTCAGTTAGCAATACCCAGTTATTAAGTTCATGAAGGCCAGTAATATATGAGTGGGATACTACTAGGCACTGTACTTTGCCTGTTGCAAATGAGAATTGGGTCTAACTAGGTGCTGTAGCTAGATATTTACTGTTAAACAAGCTGTGGGATAGCTCTGTACCAAGAACGCAGCTGCCTTTGTCTGCCTACAAGTTTTTGTTTTGATAAAAACAATAATAAAATATCTACCACTACTGATCTGTTTTGTACACATTACCACTTACATCAAGGAAAATGGTTTCTTCTGTTCTGATGACTGCATTTGTGAATTTCTCCAGAAACTGCGGAAAATTGCACCTTTGTTTAGGCAACAGGGATTACATGCCTACGATACTCTGCGAAAAAGCCCCCGTTCTGGGTCCACCAATCATTTGGTTACAGTAAACAGTATCAGTGTGCAACTGCTGAGTTTTTCCATGCACATGGTTTGGTGACATGAAGGTTATTTGGATACTGAAAAAACCTTGACTGGAAATCCCTCTCGTTAAACAGGTGAAATGACAGTTAAACTGTTAGTTTTGCAAACGGATAACACCACAATGCTATATAATGTGTATTTTTGCAAAGCTAACTAATTTGTTATGTTAATTTGGTCTGTTTGAAGATACTTTGTTTGCTAATGTTGGATCAGCCTGTCTGGGTTTATAAGAGTCCTGTACTGATGGAGGTATCACTGTCCTCTTCAGGGACTGCTCCCAGCTCGCCCATCAGTCTCCCTGAGCCCTTCCCATCATGCCCCGGGCCCTGGAGGGAGGAGTGTACCATCTGCTGCGAGAACATGGTAGACACAGTGATCTACACCTGCGGGCACATGTGTCTCTGCTACAACTGTGGCCTGAAGCTGAAGAAGATGGCCAACGCCTGCTGTCCCATCTGCAGGAGGGCCATCAAGGACATCATAAAGACCTACCGCAGTACGTAGGGAGCATTGGACAAGGCCCCAGGAGGGGCGTCGCTAGGGGGCGGACCCCCTCAGTGCACCCCGGCGCCCTTTGGCCAAGGTGTGGCTGTTGCTAGGTCACCACGTGGACAACCACTAGTGCATCGGGAATCCACTCGCCATTCCCCTGAGTTGTCGTCCAAGACATGATGTCTTCAAGGGGAAATCTGAAGTTTTAAGGACAGTGAGCGGTCAGAACGAGAAGGGGTGGGGGGTGGGGGGGGTGGCGAGCTGTCAGTTTGAATCACCTGATGCAGAGTCGTGCCGACGCAGAGTGTGTGGAAGTAGATTAGTCTCTCAGTGGGTGTAAATATTTCATTACTTCCAGTGAAGTGTGGGTGATGGTGACCACTGAAATAACGTGTTTTCCAACTTCCTGTCTCATTCAAACGTGGAGAGAAACACTGATGAAAAGCTATTTTTCAGACCGTCTCCTGCGACTCACAACTTTTGTCTGTGCGCGATGGAGGCAGCTCGGGGGAACACAGAAGTCACTAGCAATCACTAGTAAAAGCGCGCCTCTATGTGGTTCTGCATTGTTATCGGAATCATGGGACATGTAGGGCAGGCGATGCGTATGTATGAGATGGGGACTGTAGGGGACAGAAGTAGCCTACCTTTATAGTTTTCTTGCTTATTAGCAACGAACTCTAACATGTAGTGCATTGGGAAGGATTGTCAGAAGTGTTTTGTTGCTTCCTGCTCTGCAGTTTTCCATCTTGCTATGAGTCCCTACCGATCCGGCGCTTTCTGACATGCGACTAGACTTCGGTGGGCTCCCTGTTCTGCGCCGTTGTCTGTTCTGTATTGGCGACAGTAACACGTGACCAGCTGTGACAGACGGCGAGGGAGACCACACTTAAGTGCAGTGCACAACCAATCACCACCCAGGGACTCCACAGATCACCCCTGCCTGTAGGTCGCCCAAAAACCGTAACATCCACGACAAGGCCACACACTAAAATGTGCATTAAGTGCTCATAACAGCCGCATGTTTAGAAGGGTCATAAGGCTGTGGGCGTAGCAGTGTGAATACAATCATGTGCTATTGTGATTTGTGGTGGACACGTTAACGTGAGGGTGAACCCTTTTCCAGGTTTTGATAAGAATAAGGATTTCTACTGAACCCACACTTTATTAAAGCCCTGATAACTGCCTTGCCACTATGTTTTATTATAGCAGGTGGCGACGTTGTACCGGGCTGAGAGCTATCAGGCTAATGGGAAGGCGCAGAAATAATAAACCACTAGTCCTGTCCCGCCACCGCGAGAGATTCAAAATCGTCAGGGAGCCCAAGTTTCGTCATGAGTGGAGCGTCTCCCAAGCCGAGTGGCAGGCGGTTGTTATGGAGACACGTGGGCGGGTTTGACAGCGGATAAAAGACTTCTGGGGAAATAGAGACAGTGCCTCTTCATTCAAATGGGTATGGAAAGGAAAGCATGTTTGCCACTTTCCGAAATAGCGTGTGAATAGCAATGAGGATCGCAGAGGGTTATATGCAAAACAATTAGGGAAAAAAACTGATAATCATTTTCCTCTTGAGTCAAAACGGATGACATTTTTCCATCTCCATGGATTGTATTAGAGACATCTGTCAGCTTCAAACAGTTAGAAGTCTCAAAATAAAATCAAAACTATTCTGATGTCATGTTCTGAGTTAGAGTCAGAGATGTTTAGGTAGGTAACTTTTGTGAATGACGCGGTCAAATGACATTTTGGGCGTGCATCTCAAGTTTTTTTTCACCCAATACCCAAATCCAAGTTCAAATTGAGTATCTTTTTTACGAGGGAATTTTTAATAGTGGTATTTATTTATTTATCTAACAACCTTTTATTACATCTCAAAAATAATTTTTGAAATACGTGCTCAAAGCCACGACTTATATTGTTTTTATAAGAACAAAACTATGTATTAATAATGTCGTAATAAGAATTTTTTTTAAAACACTCACACACACAACAAAAAAGTGGTGTAAAATTTAAGTTTTAGATCCTGTGAATTAAAACAGATTTTGTGTAAATTTTGTGAAATGCTGCTCCATTTTACTATATTTTTCCATGAGTGATTCCCCTCTAACTGCACGACTCATCTTACCTGGCACTCTCCCCATAAAAAAGTGACACAGGTGAACTCCCTCGTGTTCATATAGTAAATCCGTTCTCAGGCTGGCAATTTGCTCTCTGATTGACACATCCTCCCATCTCACCATTTCCTGAACCTTCAGAGCCCCCAGCCTTTCCTGACGATGCTGTGGTAACCGCTCACGGCATTTTGCTTTAAAAGCCAAGACGGGTCGGCCTGGACAAACCCACAGCATGTTCTTGAACTTGCACCTTGTCCTCAGGACGTGCCACACACAGAGAGGTTGTTAAGTTCAGGGTGCAGATAAAGTGAAACTTTCCAATGGCCAGTGTGTGCTGAGGGTGGTCATCTCTTTGCGCAACAGCATCTTCCCCGCAAACTCTGGCCCAGACTAAAGACAGAAACATGGATGTTGATATAAATTAATCTGCAGCTTGGAGTTCCGGGTAAGAATTTAATGTTGCGTTGTCCTTTTAGGGATATAGCGTATATTTTCATAAACATATATCTGGTGAGTGATATTTTGTTGGAACTGATTATTGTTGAACTTGTTATCGCTCTTGTTCTTTGCAGACAATCAATTCCATAAATGCGCGTCGCATATTGCAGAGACATCTGCCCTGACAACAGTTTGTGAAAATATAGATTGCCCGCTGTGTATAACTGAAAGATGAACGAAGACGTTCCTACTGTGCCTTTGGAGAATGCGCTGCATTTCGGTCAGGAATTCAATTCCCCTAGGACTGACATAACGCACCTGGATCAACAGTCACTGAACGGCAACCGTTGGGGTTTCTCAGCTCAGACACATACGTGTTCCGGGTCGACGTACAGCTCAGGAGGCGTACTCGCATTTCATTGGGAGGTACCATTAAGGAAGAAGCGCAAGTGTAGAGGAGACGGATGGAGTGGCGTGCTGTGCGATCCTGTGGCTAAACCGTGCAGTGAGGTACTTCAGAGCCACTCTGGTTATTTCCCACCAGCCTATAAACGTTGTCCTCAACAGAGAAACATGCTAATTTCTTTACCTTTCAACATATATATATACAGTGCCTTGCAAAAGTATTCACCCCTTACAGCCATGACCATGATTTCTTTGTAAATGTCAAGACATAAATATTAAATAATAGTGAGTATTTTTACTCAAAACTTGAATTCTCAAAGGCACTTTTATGAATTAAAGAAGTTGCAGGTCGGCAGAAACTAAAGAGAACAATAAAAATTGAAATACGTTGAATGCATATTCATCCCTCTCCCGAGTCAATTCAGATGTGGAAGCACCTTTGGCAGCAACTGCTTTTTTTGGTGAAGTTTCCACCAACTTCGCACGTCGGCTGGACTTGACGTGGCCACTCGTGGACATTGACTTTGACTATTCTAACGCCACTCCAGTGTTGCTTTAGCTTTGGGTCATTGTCCTGCTGAAAGGTGAACTGAAAAAAGCTGACCGAAGCCAGTTTTCCTCCAGGATTTGCTGAGACTTGGCTCCATCCATCTTTTAGAAACTGAGATAATGAGGCTTACCGAAGCAAAGGGTTCGAATACTTGTGCAATGCTGATGTTTCAGTCTTATTTTTTATTTAAATTATGCATTTACTTTATATTACATATTTTACTGTAAAAGAGTAGGTTTTGTTGATCCGACTTATTCCTATTTAAAAGTCATGATTACAAGCTCAGAGGCAACAAAATGTGAAAACCGCGAGGCACTGTATATATAGAATCTTTTTACCATTGTTTCATTGAAAGTATAACAAAACTTAACAAAACATTATGTTACTCGCCTCAAGCATAAAAGCCCAATAAAAGCCCAATCACATTTTCTTACCTTGATCAGTGGGTGGGGCCAGGGGAAGGGCTAATGTTTCTGCTTACGTTTAAAACCTGCAACATGAAAGAAGAAATTCTGTGAAAATGCAGCTGTCCAGATATGGTCCTCTATTCTTTTAAACACTTTTTACTGTGCCGTAGTTTCTTCTCCGCTGCCATCCTCTAATACAGCCATTGTTAAATGTTAAACCTTTTTTCTCTCCACATCTTTTAGCTACACAGCTGATAACATTTGGCTACACTGGCGCTGGGGGGGACGGGACTGTTCTGTTTCTTTCCATATTTCAGTCCCTGCCAGTGAACAACGGGACCAAATTCTGCAGGTAGAAGCCACTCCCAAGGGCAGATATGTCGCTGTGCTTGGCGATAGTTGGGTTAATGCAAACCCAAATTTTTTTTTAAATTTACATTACTACTCTGAATTTCAAGGCACTGTTTAACCTCTGTTTACGTAATGAGTGAATAATGAGCGGTGTATTTGTATTTGTGGAGCGATGGTGTTGTCAGTAAAATTTCGGCTGTCTTTCTGGTATCCGTTTTCTCCTTCGTTTCTGGCCGTTTACATTTGTGGTTTCGAATTTCAGGAGAGACGGCACACACCATCTTTCCTAAAAAAAAACCCAAAAATTACTTGAATACTCAGGCAATACTTGAAATTACTGCAGTACTTAGAATGGGGAAAAACACCATTGTGAAATATTGGTCACATTCAAATCTCATATTGTCCCAAATCACAACAAATTGGGTTAACTTGCCAGTTCTGTCCTCCAGGTGTAAAGGTATATTGTACACGTTATTTAAAAATACGAGCAAGCATTGTGTTATATGGGCCTACGGTCAGAATGTGGTAAACTACACTGTTCCTGTGTATGGACGGACAGCTTGACATATTCACTCCTCCTTACTCAAGTAAATATACCGCGGATCGGTGATTGACGATACTCCCTTTCACAACTCCATGGTTTATCAAGGTTGATGGCTCTTAACTGCATCTCATCTGAGACTTAGCGAGTCATCCTTTTGTATCTATACCTGCCAGTTAGCATACACCGCTGTCTTACAGCTCCAGGGTCAGGACTGTGCCTCTGTCACCTTTTCTCTCTGACCTCTCCTGACTTCTCAAAACTGCCAATTAACCTTCGGCAGGTTTTACTCTTGATTAACTCCTGATAGGTGATTTCACAATTTGTACACCTGAAGTGCTGATAACACCAACTTTCTTTCTAATGAAGAAAACCAAACATTTTTACCGCTGCGGTTGGGTTTGTGTTGTAGATGCCCTTGACCACAGTTCATTTTAAACAGAAGAATAACACTATTCACCGTCGGATCTCAGTTTCCACCTTCACGTCACACTTAAACTATTTATCAGGTTATTTATTTATTTATTTTAATAAAATGTAATCACACTTTACACACACGTCGTGAAGATTTAAGATCTTTACGTAACGTGTTTTGATCTCAGAGAAAAAGTCTAAGAAACGTCTTTTCAAGTCTTTGAACAAATGCTATACAGCGCAATCCTCAAATTAATCAGATTTAGTTTCCAAAGGTTAAAAAAATTACTTCCGCTCCAAATGGCTAAAAGCAGGCTAAGATAACGACATCTTCAATGGACTAACGAGGCTTCACCAACTGCCAACACAAAAGGGCGAAATGTTAATAATAGATAGATTTAACATGTGAATACACGACCGTTAATAATAAATGAATGGAAGAGGTATCAGAAAATAAACGTAACATCCAATGTGCATCCAAATGCATTCAGTTCAATTAAGCGATACGATTTGCTATAATAATGGTAACACTGCCACCTAGTGTGAAAACGTGGAAAAACACAAGGACATAGCTCACTTGTTTCAATGATTGAACCATCTTCACTGGTGTTTAAAATTACGTTCATCTGTTAAAAAAAAAGGAAAAATTTAAAAATTGGGACCTTTGGCAGAATGGGGCAACGAAGAATTTTAATAAAACCGATTTAGTTCCAAACAAATCTTCAAAATCCATAATTTGAAGTCCCTTCCCAACTAATTATCATTAAGCATGTGTCAGCATTTTACAAATCCTGTGTGTACTAGGAAAATACACTTCTGGTTTCAGTCAAAGTAATGTTTTGTGCATGGAGAGGTCAGAGGTCAGACTGCTGCAGTCTGAAACTCCTCCTTGACAGCAAACATGTAGATCTACTTAACACTGAATCTGAGCGTTCTTTCTCAGCCTAACGCTTTCCGTCAGATTCCATGAGCAAAGTCGTATTGGCCCAACGCCCAAGCCACTTTGTTGAAGAGGGAAGTTGTATCAAATATCTCCCTGACCGTACGTGGACACTGACACCCTATCCCCAACCCACTCCTTACGTCATCACAAACCATTCTTGGCATAAGAATTACCAAAGTTTACCAAAGATAATACGGCTGGCCGTATTTCAAAATAGACAATATTCAGCGCGCAGAAGGAGTTGCTTCCTGTTCTCCCTCCCCACTACTGACAGACTGATTCATTCACTCTGTATTTCGCAGTCAAGACTTTGAGCTCACAGGTAGCACTATAGAGTCATGCCAGAGGGACTTAACACCGAGGAAACCGTGTTCAAGGCACTCTGTGTCTTCCCTGGGTCCAGCTTTCCGTTGTCATACGGGGCCTGTTTTTTGTCTATTAAACTTTCCGTTAAGCGATTTGACTATTTTGGGGGGGAAAAATAACTGTCATTTTCCAGGAACAGTCCTATTTTTATGGGTAAAATAAATTATGTACAACTTCAACTGTGTTTGATTTTCACCTAGAAAAATAAAAAATAAAAAAA